>JANZLD010000008.1:17757243-17774920 GCA_026413575.1 Erythroxylum carthagenense | reverse complement strand
TTGACTTGAACTTCGTTATAAATATTTATATATTTATGCAACTATTCTTTTTTGACACCCGTGCAATATGTTAAATTCATACTTGTATTTTCCTTTATATTTTGTTATTAAAATTTATTATTTAATTTTTGCACGGGTTCCGAACTAGTAATTATAAACACCCCTCCCCTCTTTACACCGAACAAGATTCCGGGAAGACTGGAAGGTACTCCTACTCCCCTAATGAATGGTTGCTGTACTCGTGAGATCCTACTCCCCTAATGAATGGTTGCTGTACTTGTGAGATCTTATAAGATTTTGAAGGTGTAATCAGCATTGCCACCAAGTACAATCAAGCCATCACCTTGCTCTAAACCAGTTTACTTGAGAAAAATGTCGGAACATAAATTTGTTCATGTAGTTCTCCTGCCCAGTGCTGGTGTGGGTCACCTCGCGCCTTTCCTTCGTTTAGCTGCTTCACTGACAACCCACGGAGTCCAAGTCACCGTTATCACTCCACACCCAACAGTTTCCTTGGCTGAGTCACAAACTTTGTCTCACTTCTTCACGTCCTTCCCTCAGATCACCCAAAAGCATCTTAATCTCCTTCCAGTTGATCATAAGCATTCTAGTAATGCGGATGACCCTTTCTTTCACCATATTCAAGTCATTCGGCAATCGTCTTCCCTTCTTTTGCCTCTACTGTCCTCACTATCCCCACCTGCTTCTGCTCTTGTCACAGACATGAGTTTGGTTGCTGCAGTTATTCCGATCACCCAAGTTCTTAATCTTCCTAACTATGTTTTCTTCACATCATCTGCTAAAATGTTAGCACTTTTCCTATCCTACCACACCATATTTGGTTCAAGAGATACTTCTGAATTGGGGAGGTCAGAAGTCATCAAGATACCAGGTTTAGAACCGATACCCAAATCATGGATTCCTCCACCACTTCTACAAGATAAAGATAACCTCTTCAAAATCTCTTTCTTTGAGGATGGTAAGAAGATGACAGACTCAAGTGGAATTCTTGTCAACACATCTGAAGGATTCGAGCAAGAAACGCTCAGAAAGCTTAAAGAAGGAGAAGTTGTAGAAGGGCTACCATCAGTCCTTGCCGTTGGACCACTTCCACCGTGTAATCTTGGTAGATGCGTGCCATTAGCATGGCTTGAAGGTCAACCGGCTAGGTCAGTGGTCTATGTGAGCTTTGGCAGTAGGACGGGTATGTCAAGAGAGCAAATCAGGGAAGTGGGCGATGGATTGGTTAGAAGTGGTAGCAGATTTATATGGGTGGTAAAGGAGAAAAGAGTTGATGTGGAAGATGATGAAGACCTAAATCAGGTACTAGGTGATGAGTTGATGGATAGAGTGAGGAAGAAGGGACAGTTGCTCAGGTGGTCAAACCAAGTGGATATATTAAGTAGCCCTGCAGTTGGTGCATTTGTGAGTCACTGCGGGTGGAATTCAGTAATTGAGGCTTTTTGGTATGGTGTGCCCATCTTAGCATGGCCACAACATGGAGATCAGAAGATCAATGCAGAAATCGTGGAAAGAATTGGGATAGGGACATGGGAGAAGAGTTGGGGTTGGGGTGGAGAGCTTCTAGTTAATGGAGCCAAAATTGCAGAAAGGATCAGATACGTAATGGAGAATGAAGCATTCAAACTCCAGGGCATGCGCATCAGAGATGAAGCCAGGAAAGGAGAGGGAGTGTGTGGAGATTGGAACAGGGGTTTGATAGAGCTCTGTGACAAGTTGAAGGCTTGAAGTATTCGGCATCAACACCTCATTTATCGCCTATTTTGTTCGTCTTCATGTCCCACTCAAGTATGATTGTTATCATACATGAAATGTAGAATGTTTGAAGTATTCCACAAATAATTGTGGAATCATTTGCATAAGTTTCAACTTGAATACAACTTAACATCCTTATCGCTAAGAGAATTAAACAACAAAATAACTCAAATCACCGGATGATCTTCTGTATAAGTTTCTTCACCCTGCTTTCCTTACTAGAGCATGGCACCATCATGCTTGGATTTCGTTGGCCAGCAGGTGGCAAGGAATCCACTTACTGCCAAAACAATCTAAATGCGTCAAAGGGACTCCCAAAAGCTGTTTATTCCAATGTTGAAGGCAACAACTATGCTGGTGATGTCATGCTTATTGAAACAAGTGAAACGAAAGTTGGGAAGACCTGTAAATCACTTGCTGTTAACCTGATTGAAAGAGCCTATGAAGGGGGTGGTATTCTGTTATGTCTTCAAATAGAGGCACTCAAGTAGGGCCAATATGCTTCTTCCTTCTTTCGATTAAAAGTCCTAGGTGAATCTGGATTATAATTAATGAGGAGCTCTTTAGAAGTAGTTGCTATCTTCCAAGCTTGACATAGAAATTTGGTTATTGATTAAAGAAGTTTTGAGTTCATCTGATGCATTCAAATGTTACAGAAATATCACCACACGTCATAGAAAGAACACCCACTCGTGTGGACCAAGTTCTGACGTGTATCTTTAGTTAAATTGAGGCTTTTACGACTGGAAGAGCCTTATGTAATATAAGATTGTATTTAGCTACAATAAGAAGAGGGGTGGGTTCCTTGGTGATCATATGATAAATGCAGACTAGTTGTCCGAAAAAGCAGGACTAGGAATCTTGGAGAGGACTAGGGGAACGGGGTTTGATAGATTGGTTAAGAAAATGATTGGGTACAAACTTTCTTGCCGTCCACGCTTGTTTCACTTTTAAAATGCAACGTGCAGATGCAGATTCATACCAACGTAGTCTTAGTTGTCATATTTGACTCACACACTCGTCGGACATATAAGATTGAAGTTGCCACCAAGTGAAATCAAATCAACCCCTTGCACCAATACCTGTCTACTTTGAAAATCATGTTGGGTGCTAATGAACAAAAGCTTACTCACGTAGCTCTCCTCCCAAGTGCTGGTATGGGTCACCTCACACCCTTCCTTCGTTTAGCTGCTTCACTAACAACCCACCATGTTCAAGTCACCATTATCACCCCACGTCCAACGGTTTCACTGGCTGAGTCACAAACTTTGTCTCACTTCCTCACATCCTTCCCTCAAATCGCCCAAGTGCAGCTTCATCTCCTTCCACTTGATCACAAGCAATCTGGTAATGCAGATGACCCTTTCTATTACCATATTCAAGTCATTCGGCAATCAGCTTCCCTTCTGTTGCCTCTACTGTCCTCACTCTCCCCACCTGCTTCTGCTCTCATCACAGACATGAGCTTGGCTGCTGCAGTAATTCCCATCACTCAAGTACTAAACCTTCCTAACTATATTTTCTTCACATCATCTGCTAAAATGTTGACACTTTTCCTATCCTACCACACCATATTTGGTTCAAAACATACTTCTGATTTGGAGGGGTTGGATGCCATCAAGATTCCAGGTCTAGAGCCAATACCCAAATCATGGATTCCCCCACCACTTCTACAAGATAAAAATAACCTCTTGAAAATCTATTTCTTTGATAATGGTAGAAAGATGACGGACTCAAGTGGAATTCTTGTCAACACATCTGAAGGATTCGAGCAAGAAACACTCAGAAAGCTTAATGAAGGGAAAGTTATAGAAGGGCTACCATCAGTCCTTGCCGTTGGACCACTTCCACCGTGCGATCATGGGAGATGCGTGCCATTAGCATGGCTTGAAGGTCAACCGGCTAGGTCAGTGGTCTATGTGAGCTTTGGCAGTAGGACGGGCATGTCAAGAGAGCAAATCAGGGAATTAGGCGATGGACTGGTAAGAAGTGGTAGCAGGTTTATATGGGTGGTAAAGGAGAAAAGAGTTGATGTAGAGGATGATGAAGACCTACATCAGGTACTAGGTGATGAGCTGATGCATAAAGTGAGGGAGAAGGGACAGGTGCTCAAGTGGTCAAACCAAGTGGATATATTAAGTAGCCCTGCAGTTGGTGCATTTGTGAGTCACTGCGGATGGAATTCAGTAACTGAGGCTTTGTGGTGTGGTGTGCCCATCTTAGCATGGCCACAACATGGAGATCAGAAGATCAATGCAGATATCGTGGAAAGAATTGGAATAGGGACATGGGAGAAGAGCTGGGGTTGGGGTGGAGAGACTCTAGTTATTGGAGCCAAAATTGCAGAAAAGATCAGATGCGTAATGGAGAATGAAGCATTCAAACTGCAGGGCATGCGTTTCAGAGATGAAGCTAGGAAAGGAGTGGGAGTATGTGGAAACAGTAACGGTGGTTTGACAGAGTTCCGTGACATATTGATGGCTTGAAGTATTCAGCATCAAATCCTTATTTATCGCCATTTTGTTGTCTTTATATCACCTCAAGTATGATTGTTATCATACATGACATGTAGAATGTTTGAAGTATTTCACAGTTCATTTATCACTTATTTCTTGTTTGTTTACAGTTTCATTTTGTACCAGCTGTGGTGCTCAAAACTGAAAATGCCAGGGAAGGGAAGAGGCAGGTTCATAAGTATAGGGAGAAGGTTAACATTAGTTTGGTAAAAAGAGAGAATCAATTCAAGCGAGCATATATCAAATCAAGCCAAAATATCATCGGCATCGTAATCAGTTCAAAAAGACTCCATTAATATATTAGCCATTGGCAGAAAGTTCTAAAGGAAATTCCTCAAATTATTACATAACAAAGGTTGCAGGTAAAATACATGCACGGTGTGTGTCTTGATTTCTATGAATGTTGTTCTATTTTAAGCAGAGATACTTCTCTTTGAGATGTAATCGAAAGTTATACCATTCCGCTGCAGACGTTCTTGGAGATCAGTTGAGCCAAAAACAATCCCAGGGGGAAAAACTCCACCTTTTGGTAGATTATCACGTTGGCTCAGAAGAATCAGGGCACATTGAAGCAAGATGATTGGAGTTGTCAAATAACCAATTTCAGGTCCCATCACTCTTGTCACAACTTCAAGATCAGGTTTGCTTTGCTGTGAAACATGGTTTACATCACTGAAACCTCGACCAACAAACCACATCTTAAACGAAGCACTTCTCACCTCATCCTCAGATGGACCTTCCTTCCGAAACCACCCCAAGCTGAAAACTGAAGGAAATTTTAAGAGAAACCACCTACCAATAGAACTTCTGCCCAAGAGCCCAATGAACATGCCAACTGCAATGAATCGAAAAACACCCACAAGAGTTTTAGAGCCTATTTTCACCCCAAAATGGACAGGCTTAACCACTGACCAGAAAGCCTCCCTAATCTTAATATGTTCAGCACTCTCATTAATGCCAGGAAGACCGGTTGGGTTTTCTGTCAAAGTTGTCTGGGTTCTTCGAACTACAATAGAATCTGCTGAAGGTAGCTTTACTGCCCAGAGGCCAATTTCCTTCCGGTGGTCTATCATAGGACCTTTGGGAGGATAGGGGCCAGGAATCTGAAAAGTTGCAAGCAAACTTAACATTAGTGAGTTCGGCTAGTGGTCAAAGTGTCAAGGTTAAAGCAGAAATTACTGGATATAACATATTGATGTAGATGATAGTTGACTATCCTTTAAACACAAACCATTCTATCAAACATCATCAACACTACAATTAGATATAGAAATGAAGAAAACATTCAGTAAATAAACATAGGTTGTGAGTATAGTCTCCTACCAACATATTAAAAGTCTGCTAGAAACCAGAATTGGCAGCTCTTTGACAGCTTCATGGTAAAAATCAAGACAATTGCCATCACCAGCTTGTCCTGATTGCGAAGAACTAGGACAGTGACTTTTGCGTCTAAAGTTGGAACACAAGAAACAGCTCCTAGTTGACCGTTTGGCGTTATATCTTTGTTGTCAAACCTTAAAATATTCCGACTTAAAAGTAGCACCAGTTAGCATAAAAGGCTGACGTTATTGCTAGACTTGTGAAGCTTTCGATCTTGGTTTTTGACAAACAAAACAGTAACAGGAATCCAATTAATTTGAAACACCCTCCACGTTTGTTCCTTTTCGTAGAAAGATCTACAGCTGAATTTACACAATGTCATGCCACTCTTCCAGTTAAGTAATTCATGCTTCATGAGAATGATCGGAAGGATCTACGTATTCATTAATGCTTTGTAATTGAAGTCAAGTCAAAAAAACACAACAAAAGCCTCCTACTACTATTGCCATTAAAACCACCATAAATCAAATTTAATAGCACCCAGGAGCTCCCCTATTTAACAATCATCACATGATAGGATCACAACTACTCTGGCCAAATAAGATGTGAATATAATCACCATCGGCCACAACTATATAGCTACTGCAGCTTGCACTCTCCAATCAGCAAAGAGGTTTTTTTAAGGGGCAAACACCTTTTGTTCTAAATTCAAATGGCGTTTATAGGATTAGGGACTCTTTAACAGAACCTCCATTCTTTTAGAATATATACAAGCAAAGTAGTTTTATCCAAAATTTCTTATTTAAGTACCCCAAATTCTTGTAATGAAGAAAATATATCAACTTATCATCAGTCATGAATTACTTCGGTCGAAAGTTTGATTGATCATAATCGTACTCCTGATGATGATTTATATTTGAATGAATTATATTTTAAATTCAAAACTTTCAATTTTATAATAATAACAAGAAGTTAAAAATATCAATCAAATAACAAATGTTTTAATTTGTTGTAAATATAAATCAGAGGTCAGCGGCCATTTGTTTGGCTAATGTGGAGAGCCACAAAACGTAGAATTTCATATTAATAAATATTTATGTTTCAGCTAAACATACAAATAAAACAACTATGAAGCTTTCTAATGCATTCTAACCCTCCCATTTGAAGCCAAACAACACCCAAAAGGTTCCGATTGTGGGCTTTCCAACAAATCCATCTAAAGCCATTCTAATCCTCCCACTTATCTAATTCTTTTTGTATGTTGATCTAGGTAACAGTTTTCAAGCATATTACATGGGTCTTCTTGATAAACCCTGATTACGTATTCCAGGAGAAAGCCACGAGCTAAGCAAGAGTGAATTAGCAGATCAGTTTTAATTAATTATTTAATTGTTTTATGTCTGTTCTAAGTGTCCTAGGATGTAGGAGTCTGTTATGTTTACTAGTTAGTTGAGAATCTTATTTTCAGATATGCTTCTATTTCTCTGATATACTAGCTAGAGGGTCAGTCATTTTAGGCAATTAGTTATTTCATTTGTCTATAAATATTATGCATTACAAGATGCGGGGATATCAATTATAATTCAACTCGTTCGAATATTTCATTTGTGGAGATTCTCCTATTGGCTATTATTCCTTCTTTAAGTGAGATTCTTGCTTATAGAGAGCTTAATAGATTTTTATTCTGCTTTTATCCTCTAAAGTAACTAGTCTCTACCAATTTGGTATCAGAGCCGGTTCGAAGATGGTGAACAAACGCTTATCTTCTTCTGATCAACCAAACCCACAAAACACCCAGAATCCACAGCAACCACAAAACCCACAAAATCCTACCACTGACTTGTCTGAAGCTCTTCTGTTGCAACTCTCTGACATGGCTGCTCAGTTGAGTAATCTCAACTCAAAGATGATTGCTCTGAAGATATCCTCCAGCAAGACTCCTCATGCTGAAGGTAGT
The DNA here is from genome assembly GCA_026413575.1 of Erythroxylum carthagenense. Lineage (NCBI taxonomy): Eukaryota > Viridiplantae > Streptophyta > Magnoliopsida > Malpighiales > Erythroxylaceae > Erythroxylum > Erythroxylum carthagenense. The sequence goes on along the minus strand of JANZLD010000008.1, from coordinate 17,767,351 downwards.
CACGGTAAATGAGAAAGGGGCAAAGCACATGTGCAGAGCTCTGATGATGAGGACGATTATGAGACATCATGGTGGCTGAAAAATCCGTCCAAGCGTCCATCAACCAAGATTGAGTTTCCCAAGTTTGAAGGTGGGGACCTGAGAGGATGGATTCTAAAGGCTCAAAAATACTTTTAGTATTATCACAACCCTAATGAGATGAAGGTAGACATCGTTGCCATGTTCCTTGAAGGTGACGCTCTTGATTTCTTTGCATGGACAAACACTGAACAGACTTTGCTTTACTGGGAGGAACTCATAAAGATGTTTCAATAGCATTATGGTCTGGTAGAGTTTCAGAACCCGGACGAGTATCTCTGTCAAACAGACGGGAACGGTGCAAGATTATCATCAGGAATTTGCTAAGCCATCTGCACGAGTGAAGAATTGGCTAGAGCACTGTCTCCTAGGTATTTTCCTCAATGGCTTGAAGGAGAAACTCAAGGCAGACGTGCGCATCCAAAAGCCAAGAACGATTTACAAGGCGATGAGAAATTTCAGCCGGGTCACTGTTGCAAGGCAAGTACTTTAAAAATTATGGAATCACTGAAGAAGGAGAACTAGTAGCTAATTTCAAATCTGGCCGAAATCTCCTTCCATGCTATCTTGGGCAGTAACTCGGGTTTTACTATGAAGCTACAAGGGATACTGAATCAGAGGAAAATAATTATTCTTGTAGATAGTGGCTCTACCCACAATTTTGTCGCTCAAATACTTGTTTCAAAATTGAAGTTGCCCACTCAATCTATCGCTTCATTTGGGGTCTAGATTGGAGATGAGTCCTTGATTCGCTGCAATAAGGTGTGTAGATATCTTCGAATTCAGGTTCAAGACTTGAAGATCGTGGGTGATTTCATTCCATTCATTCTTGCCGATGTTGACATGGTTTTAGGAATTGAGTGGTTGGCTTCCTTAAACACTGTGCAAGCAAATTGGCAGCAAATGTTCATGATTTTCTGGTTTGATGGCCAAAGATACAAATTGCAGGGGGTACCTCGAAGTTCAACTTCTAACATAGAACTGAGAATAATGACCAAGCAAACTGAGTCTTCAGGGAGTTTGAGTCAGAAACTCACTGATATTGATGGGCTAATCCAAGATTTCTCATATGTGTTTGCTGAACATACCTCTCTGCCACCTCTCCACAGTCATACTCATGCCATCAATCTTCATCCTAATGCTCAACCTCCAAACATACAGCCATATAGATATCCTTATTTGCAGAAGGACGAAATTGAGAGGCAAGTTGCTGACTTGTTATCTAAAGGATTCATTCAGCCTAGCTCTAGTTCGCTTGCGAGTCCTATGCTGCTAGTCAAGAAGAAGGATGATTCATGGAGGATGTGCATTGACTATCGGGAACTCAATCACATCACTATTTCTGATAAGTATCCTATACCTAATGTGGATGAGTTGCTCGACGAACTCCACGGTGCTGCCTACCTCTCAAATATTGATCTTCGATGGGGATTATGATCAAATTCGAGTTCAACCTGAAGATATTCATAATACGACATTCTGAACACACTCAGGCCATTATGAATTTATTGTGATGCCATTTGGCCTCACAAATGCTCCTTCCACATTCTAAGAGGTAATGAATGATCTCTTCCGTCCTCATTTGAGGCATTTTGTCTTGGTTTTTTCAGATGACATTTTAATTTACAGCCCCTCTTCATCTTCATAAGTTTCACTTAGAAGTGATCTTTAATTCATTACACTCACATGCATTTTATGCCATGCTAAGAAGTGCACTTTTTCCCAACAACAAGTGAATTTTTTAGGACAGATTGTCTCACAAGGAGGTGTTGGCGTTGACCTGGAAAAAATAGAGGTCGTATAGCAGTGGCCTTCTCCAACTAATATCAAAAAATTTCGTGGTTTTCTTGGACTCACAGGTTATTATAGATGGTTTGTGTAGAATTACGAATTCATTACAAAGCCAGTTACTGATCTCACCAAGAAGGATGCATTTTTGCTAGAATGAACGGGTTGAAATTACATTTTAGAAGCTCAAGGATGCATTGACAACAGTGTCAATCTTGAAGCTACCAGATTTTCACCACTCTTTCACTATTGAATGTGATGCTTCTATGGAAGGGATTGGAGCTGTTCTCATGCAATAGGAGCACCCCATAGCGTATTTCAGTAAGGGACTCTCTTACACTAATCGCTATAAGTCACCTTATGATCGTGAATTATTGGCTCTTGTGCTTGCTGTCCAAAAGTGGAAACATTACTTAATTAGCCATCATTTTTATGTCAAGAATGATCACAACAATCTTAAACACTTGCTTGAGCAACGGATTTCTACAAATTCTCAGCAGCGTCTAATTTTAAAGTTGCTACCCTTTGATTTCACTATATTATATAAAGCAGGGAAGGATAATGCAACAGCTAATGCACTCTCCCGAAAACCACAACAAGTTGATTTCTTTAATTTAATCATGCCTGTACCTCTAGATTGTTCTGATTTGCAGGAAGCATATCTCCAGGATAATCACACCAAGAATCTCATCTCTAACCTATAGAAAGATTCATCCTCACATTCCAATTTTCAGTGGTCAGCCAATAAGCTCTTTTACAAAGGCAAGTTGGTAATCCCTTCTAATTCCAACTTACGTGCAACTCTTTTGGTTGAAGCACATGAAACCCCCATTGGTGGACATAGAGGTTATTTGAAGACTTTAAAGAGGCTTTCAAATAAGTTCTATTGGCCTCACATGAAGAAAGATGTCAAGCTTCATGTTCAACAATGCTTGACATATCAGTGCAACACATACGAAACTCTTGCACCTGCTGGTCTTTTACAACCACTACCCCTTTCCAAAAAGAATTTGGGAATATATTTCCATTGATTTGTAACTGGGCTGCCTAAATCTCAAGGTGTTGACACTATATTTGTAGTAGTTGATCGCTTGAGTAAATACAACCATTTTTGCTTCTTTCTCATCCGTATATAGCTAAAACTGATGCTGGAATCTTCTGCAAGGAAGTTGTTCGCCTCCATGGCATGCCTCATTCAATAGTTTCTAACCGAGATTCAATTTTCCCAAGTTCTTTTTGGAAAGAGTTGTTCCGTCTCAGTCAAACTCGTTTGCGGATGAGTACTTCCTACCATCCTCAAACCGATGGCCAAACAGAAGTTGTCAACCGATGGTTAAAGGCCTATTTACGTTGTTTTGCTCATGAACAACCCCAAAAATGGAGTTCCTACTTTTGTTGGGCTGAATATCCATACAACACTGGTTTTCATGTTTCTACGGACACTACACCTTTCAAGGTGGTTTATGGCAAGGACCCACCACCTCTACATCCAGCCTATTTACGTTGTTTTGCTCATGAACAACCCCAAAAATGGAGTTCCTACTTTTGTTGGGCTGAATATCCATACAACACTGGTTTTCATGTTTCTACGGACACTACACCTTTCAAGGTGGTTTATGGCAAGGACCCACCACCTCTACATCCATTTGAGAAGTGTGTGACTGCTAATGCAGAATTAGAAGACGTTATTGATGAGAGATGCAATGCTGAAATTGCTAAAAGATAATTTTGTTAAGGCTCAAGCATGTATGAAATATCAGCAAGACAAGAAGCGTAGGGAACTTTCTTTTAATGTTGGAGATTTGCTACGCATTCAGCCCTTTAGACAAAAATCTCTATCTAAGCAGTATTATGAGAAGCTATCTCCTAGGTTTTTTGGACGCTACAAGGTTCTGAGAAAGCTAGGTTCAATAGCTTATGAACCAGAACTTCCACCAGATGCACAAATTCATCCAATTTTACATGTCTCCTTGCTTCGCCCTGCTCATGGTGTTCTACCACCATCATCACCAGCTTCACTACCCATTTCTGCTGAATGGGAGCTGCAATTGCAACCAGAAAGTGTGCTTGACCATCGCTGGACTTTTATACATGATTTGGAGTAATTAGTAGCTTGGAGAAGTCGCCCTCTTGAAGATGCTACTTGGGAAGACTATGACGTCTTTGCTGCTCAATTTCCTGATTTCCACCTTGAGGACAAGGTGACTTTCAAAGAGGGGAGATGTGATAAACCCCTGATTACGTATTCCAGGAGAAAGCCACGTGCTAAGCAAGAGTGAATCAGCGCATCAGTTTTAATTAATTATTTAATTGATTTATGCTTGTTCCAAGTGTCCTAGGATGTAAGAGTCAGTTATGTTTACTGGTTAGTTGAGAATCTTATTTTCAGATATGCTTCTATTCCTCTGTTCTGTTAGCTAGAGGGTATAAATATTATGCATTACAGGATGCAGGGATATCAATGACAATTCAACTCATTCGAATATTTCATTTGTGAAGATTCTCCTATTGGCTATTATTTCTTCTTTAAGTGAGATTCTTACTTATAGAAAGCTTAATAGATTTTTATTATGCTTTTATCTTCTAAAGCACCTAGTCTCTACCACTTCACTTTGCAGGTGTTAAGTTTTCAATTTAAAATCCAATCTCAAGGAGAATAGGAAAAAGAAAATCAAGTTTTCAAGTACCAGTGTTGACACCAAAACTTCAGCCTCTTGTCTCTGGATGATATTCTTCTACTCATAAATTGTTGTTGATAATCCATTTTTCCATAAAAGAGTTCAAATGGTTAGCTCTAAAACCTGATTAGTTTATTGTCATCAGAAATACAAATGTTATGAGTCGATTTACATCTTGTACCTCTCTTTTATATACAATGAAACATTTGTAGTTTATGTACTCCTCACTTTTTTTCATTTCTTGGTTTTCTCATGCAAACCCAAAGTTGTATCCACAATACAATTCTTCTTTAATTCATGTGTTCCCAATTTGAGAAAGGAAGAAAGGTAGCTTTCAAAGGCAAATGAATTTTGGAGGTAAGTCTTTTAAGGAAGAAGTTGGTACAAAATGCAGAGAAGTGCTTAAGTTTGTACTTCCAATCATTGACAGAAAACCTTCTTCCAAACATATCAGGGAACAACAAAAATAACGTCAAACAACAATTGTCATACATTGTTGATTTGGCTCCATCTTTGTTAATACTCAATCCGTCAAACTGAGAATTAACTACAAATATGGTGGGAATAAAAAAGAAGAATCTAGAAAGGAGATGAAAAAAGACAAGGAGGGGAATTAGAGACTTCCAAAATGAGGAGAGAGAAAAGAAAATGATTTTGTTATTACCTTTTTTTTTTCATTACACAATGGCTATAAAAATATTACCAAAACATTCATCACTAAACTAAAGCCACGTATATAAGCCTATTGCGAGCATTTAATTGGAATGATGTGTTTTGATTTTCTTAAAGAATTCCTCTTCAACGACATTCTTTATTTATTTAACTATTGTTGCCACTCTTGCATTTCGTCTTGTTCAATTTCTCGCAACATTGCCCCTTCCTTCAAGAACCTTGTCCATGTGGTTGGCTTGCAAAAAACTTTTTTGCAACAAAAAAAAGGAGTTCCCAACTTGCATTCTTTATTGAGTTGTATGTCTATTGGACCATAAGATTTGTTACTAATTTGTTGTTGTGCTTGACCAACCTTTTGTCCAATATTGTTTATGGAGCTCGATATACAGAGATGAATGTGGTTGGGGGATGACATTGGTATATGCTTAGACACATACCTATAGAGTTGAGAAACGTGAAATGTAGGATGACTTGAGAATTTAGCTCACAATTGGAGCTTGTAGGCCAACTTTCCCTTCTCTATGATTTTCACAATCCATAGTATAATGGGGACAATTTATAGTTGTTCTTCTTCTAAAGTTAACGTTATTTATGAAGTTGTAGCTTCAAAACCACACATTCCCCCACTTCGAACTTTCTGTCTACTCTCTTTTTATCTACTTGCTACTTCATTCAATGCTAGACTATTTTGAGAGGGAATTTAGCCATCAAGAGTGCTACTTGTAAGTTTCTCATAGCTTGATCCATAGCTAAGATTTTGGAATCAGTGACACAAGCAATCGATAACCATAGAGAATTTCAGAAGGTGTTGAATTAATAGTTGAGTGATAGATGGTGTTATCCCACCATTCGGCTAATGATATCCAATCAAATCACTTTTTCTAAGAATCATTGTAGAAACATCAAAAATAATACCTTTTTAATAGCTTTTGTTTGTTCGTAAGGTTGGGAATGTTATGTAGAGGAGAACTTTAAGCTAACTACTTGTAGCTTGAAGGTTTCTTGCCAAAAAGCACTTAAGAATAATGAGTCTCTATCAATCATAATTGCCCTAGGCATTCCATGTAGTTTGAAGATGTGGTTGATGGAAACTTGCCATTTTTCTTAATAGCAATAAAATGAGACACCTGCTAAATCAATCTATAATCACAAATATTATTGAATTACCTCTAGATTTAGATGAGCTTTCAATGAAGTCCATGCTAATTTCTCTCCAACAACCTTCAGGATTGCAAAAGTCTAGGATATGCAACAATGTCATACTTGTTCTTTTGACGAATTAAACATTGCTTAACATAATTCTTGATATTATTAGCCAAACCTCTACAATGGAATACATTTTGCACTCTTTTCATGGTTGTTCCTATGCCTAAATGTCATCCTTGGGTTCGATCGTGCCCTATGTAGACTAGTGATATGTTCAGCACTTATTGCTTTACATTCTAATCAACCATTGGTTGCTTCTCTTCAACTACTAATCCTTCTTCTCCTTTTATCGTGTGGAAGTGAAACTTTTAATTCTTTTTCTTTTGCATTTATGCCTCCAATGTGTACCTATTGTCACATCATAAACATAATCCTTTTGCTCGCATCTTGTCGAAGTCCTTGCTGCTAATCGTACTCAAGGTTATTCATTAAGGTAATTTTTCCTTAACTTCCACGCATAGATAGGATTCCGTCCGCTTGATTATATTTGGTGGCAGTTGGTCCCTGTACTACCCCTTTAGATGGCATTCCACAACCTAAGTCACCTAGGTTATGAGGTGACTTGATATTTCCTTTAAAATGATGCAAATTGGTGTTAATTATAACCACCGCCTCTTGTTTCCTTGCAAGCAATTGTGTTATTGAAGATTTTGGGGGGTCAAGTAGCTTAACAACTAATTCCAACCTGGCTTTCAAACACTCGTAAAGTCCCGCCAAATAATTCTCCTAACAATAAAACTGTGCACAATAATCTTGCATAATGCCTTCCTAATTCAATTCCTTCAAATATTTGACGAGGTTTTCAAATGTATCTTCATCAAGCCTCTAATTGAGAGTGGCTACAAATTCCTCCCAATCCACCTGCCCATGCTTGCTTCTATTTTTCAAAAATAATCGGTACCATTCTTGAGCTCACCCTTCTAAATCTGTAGCCACCATTCTCGATATTTTGCTAAATCTAGTAGGTACCATATATCTATTGCTTTCAAGAGGGATTTTAGTCATACTAAAAGCATTTCCCTTTCCCCTTGATGCCAAGCAATACTCATTCTTAGATCTTTGCATAAATTGATTAAACATTAGTTTCAATTCCACTTTCCTTTCATATCTATCAATTTTTATTTTTCATTAACAGTTTCTCATTTCAGGCTTGTGCTTCAGTCAAATTGCTAACATTTTCCTCCAACCTTCTTTGCATTTCTGCTTCGCTAGTGCCTTCTGCTATTGATGCCACAATCAAGGTTCGACTACTCTAATACTAAATGTTATAATTAATCCATCAAATTGAAAAATAACTATGGAAATCGTGAGAATAGGGGGGGAAATTAAAGAATTCAAGAACAAAGAGAGAGAAAGGAAAAAAGATTTTGTTATTGACTGATTGTTGTTCATTACACAACAACCGTAAAAACATAAACCAAAACATTCACCACTAAACTAAAGCTATCTAGATAAGTTTGACTAGAATGAAGTGTTTTCGTTTCTTTAAAGGATCCTCTACAACATCATCCTTTGTTTGCTACTATTGTTGTCTTTCCCATGCTTCCTCTTGTTTAGTTTCCAACAAGAATCTTTCAACTTCCACTCTACTACAAGAAGAAGAAAGGCACTAACAAATATGAAAACTTGGAATGTCCTCCTTCTAAAGCTAGAGACATCTGCCTCCCGAACCTTGAGAAGAATTGCAAGATCCTATTCTTTTGAAATTTGAGAAAATTCAAATGATCTTGTTTCTGAGCATAGTAAGGCACTTGATCTTGAGAAATCAAACAAGATCAAGAAAGAGAAAAAAAAAATGGTGCATTAAAAATGACAGTATGGAACAAGACATTTGAGATATCGGTTGATATGAGACACTTCATGGAAAATAAGGAGAAATCAATCTTTTTGGGGCTGTTCTATACTTGTGTCTTCAATTAGTTTCCATATTTTTATTTTATATTATTTTTAATTTATTAAATATTTTTCTTACTAAAATTTCATAGATAGGCGGTGGTTCACGTCAACAAAGTCAAAAATAAGAGATGACAGTGGAAAATATTTACAAAAAAAATAAAACATTTGACATTTGACTGATATTTTATTTGATTCATATTTTTTGTATTTTAGCATAAATATTCAAATTTAACATATATTTTTATTATTTATATTTTCACTCTCATGAAAAACTTAATCCATATATGGACAAATGGAAATGTAAATTCAAGCAAAGATCAACTAAGGAATGAATAACTTATGATCCTACAACAGGAAAGAACCATTAGATTCAGAAGAGAAGAAGCATCACAATGAGGTATGCGTCATGAAATGCATGTGCAAGCAAAAAGCATGAGAGCATCATCAAGTCCAAATAGCAATCGATCTTAACTCCCATATAACAAGAATAGAGTTAAAATCCCTTACCACTGGCCTTGGCTTCTTGGGTCTAGACCGTCTCAGTTCCTGTAACTTATCTACATTAGCCACCCCCAAGACAGCCGATTCATATGTCCCAAAGTTACCAACAATCCTTCTATCAGACTCCAAACTCAAATAGGCCTCAATTTTGTTTGGCGCAGACGGAGCAACCCACTGTCTGGAATTAAACATCCAACCCAATTCAGCAGGAACAGAATCAAACCCGCAAGCAGAAACCATTAAAGAACCTGTCTCCGCTGCCTTCTCATGAAACTGCATCTCGACTCTCTCCATAAACTCAGGCTCTCCACATATGTCCAAATAATCACACCTAGCAGTATCAACATCAAACAAAGACAAATGAACTTCTCCGATCACACAAAAGATGCATCAAAAACCATGATGTTTCAATCTTTAGATATACACACCCAGTCTCGGCACAAGCGGCGACGACGGGCTCGCCGTGCAGGCGAAATGGCCCGACACAGTTGAGTATGAGCTTCGTTTGGCGGCAGAGGTGGCGGAGGGAAGAAGGGTCAGAGGTGTCAGAGGTGAGAATGGAAATCGTGGGAGGAGGGGCGGGATGTGCAGCCCATTGGAGGGCCTGGGTCAGTCTGGCCGGACTCCGGCCGGCGAGGGCAATGGATTTGAGAGGAGAGGAAGGTGCCTTAAGGAACTTGAGAGCTTCTCTGATAACGTATCTACCGGTGAATCCCGAAGCTCCCAGGATGATTAAGTCAAAGGGAGGTTGGGTATTGGCGTCCATGTTTTGAGAGGTTTTGGGGAGGTTGGGACTTGGGAGGAGTGATTTATAGTTATACGCTGTGTTTGGTAAAGAGCTTCAGCTCTTTTTTAGCTGATTAACTCATTTTAGCTGATTAATCAGGTAAAAAATATTCAAAAATTTATTTAGTAAATAACTAATTGAGTTGACTGATTAACCCAATCAGTTATTTTTCCACCAACTCCAAATAGGAGCGTTTCACAACAAGCTGATTTTAATTTTCAGCTGAATCTCGAAAATGCCCTACCCTCGCGTCTCACTTCTCATTTCTCACCGCTCACCCAGCTGAATCTTCTCCTTCTTTCGTTCCTTTCTTCTCCTTCTTTCGTTCGTTTCTTCTTGTTTTCTCACCGTTCACCCACAAGCTTAGAGCATGAAACCCAGAAGAAGCATCAAAGAGGAATAATCTGGAAAAAAAAAAGGACAGCAAAACGCAAGAAAAGACACAACATAACCCAATTTATAATGAACTGTTTTAGAGAGAGAAGCGGTACCAGGAACAAGA
>JANZLD010000008.1:17733360-17744433 GCA_026413575.1 Erythroxylum carthagenense | reverse complement strand
CTGGGGACACATAGTCATTAAAATCTCCAATAAGAACCCAAGGGAAAGAGGTTATATCACTGATACGCTTCAGTTCACTCCAAAGGTAGGCACGTCTTCGTCCATGAGGGCTCGCATACACCGCTGTTAAAAACCAGACTCGGCACTTAACATCCCTCACAATGAAATGGATAAATTGTTTATAGGTCACCAGAACCTCAAGATGGATGATAGATGAATGCCAAAAACACCAAATACCGCCCGAGAATCCAGTAGCTTCCATGTGAAACGCCTTCTTAAAGCCAAGAGATCGAGATACCCTATCTGCCCGCCTACCAGAAATATGAGGTTCCATTATAATAGGGATGTCCACCTTATTTTTTTGAATGAGGTCTTTCACACAAGGAATGAAATTGACATGGGTTGCTCCCCGGCAATTCCACGAGAGAATATTAAGACTATTAATCATTAATAAGGGTAAAGAAAGATAGCGTTGCATCCTCAAGCAAGGCTACTCGGAACCATATCCACATCCACACCAACAACTGGAGGGTTAAGCTCATGAGAGTCTTTTTGCATGGTATCCAAAACCATGGTTGTTGTATCCTGCAAGAGTGTAGGTCCCGGATCAGGAGGTTCATGACTATGAACCACTTGTAGTAGTTCACTGGTTGAAACTGTATGTAGGACAGTAGTGGAATTTGGAGGGGGATGGGAACATTGGAAGGCCTGACGAAATTGTGAAGCAACATGTTGGATCATGTACGTCTCTGCGGTTGTTGTAGATTGGGGAGGGGGAACAATAACAGGCTGTCTAGAAGCACCAAGACTACGCTCACGCCTACTTGTATGAGTACCAGTCACCTCATGTGTATTAATTGACTTCGTAAGATTGTTTTTAATCACCGATCTAGCAAGACCCTTGGGCCTCTTGTGCACCTCCAGCTTTTTAGCTTGTCTCTCAGTGCCTTTCCCAGTACTCCCATTGCCAACTACGAAATTGAACCCACCCTGTTGAGCCTTCGTATAATCTAAATCTGTTAAAGTCGGCAACTCCTCAGTCACATTCTCCTCATCACGTAGAAGCATACATCAATTGGTGAATGGGCGCTGAGTACGTGAAACAAGATCGCTTTGCCTATGACGAGGGACACGCTTGGTTTGCTTTTCCACTACCATCCATGACCCCAAACCGAGGTTCTCACCAGAGGTGCTACCTTCGCCAATAGAGCTGTTCAAAAGGTGAGGATTTTCCATCACCTGCCTCTCCCTAACGACGTCAACTTGGTGGTTCACATCAATCTCATGCTTATCCTTACCAGATGTAATGGATGTACAAGACTGATCTTTATGACCATATTTCCCACAAGTAAAACAAATGGTGTGAAGTCCCTCATATTCAACATAGTACGTTTTACCGTCAACTTCCAATTGCCCAATCAATGGTTTATCCAGATCAATCTCAACATAAACCCTCACGAAATGGCCACGGTTAGCCAGGGTAGTATTCTTATCCACCTTAACTGGACGGCCAATACCAATAGCAAAAGCCATTAACAAATCCTCGTCATAGTACTGGACAGAGATATAAGGAAATCGAGCCCATACCAAAGTAGAATCAATAGTTTCGTGCATGGCTGAAAATCCTAGAGTCCAAGGAAGCACGGTGAGATAGTGATCAAAGATGAGCCAGGGTCCACCCTCCATGGCTCGGTCATAATCAACGTCATGATCAAACTTAACAAGGAAGTAATCATGTCCAATATCCAAGACATCAAAACCCCCCATTGGTTTCCACAGCTGTTCAATTTTGGTAAATAAAACCCTAAAGGATATAGGTCTCCCTAACAACTTCACAACAACGGTCTGCCTCCACAGTGCCTCTAGCGATTCAATATAAGTCGGGTCCACGTGAAAGATGGGAAAGTGTTTATTGCCACCCTTATACTCACGATGCACTATCCCTTGCACGATTAAGTCAACAGATGTTTTCTCCTTCGCGTCATAAGCCAATTCCTTCGTTCTCTCACGATTCAGGACTTTATCTTTCCATGACATGCCTTTAGAGCTAGCATCATTATTGGGTAAGTTTGTAGTATTGGCAAGGATGGTCGAACGAAACCCGCCTGGCGGCAGATCTGGAGGTTTTGTTCGTTTGTGCGGACGAGCGTCAGGCAAAAATTAATAAAGAAAAGGATACGGGAATGGGTTTTAATGCACTAAATGATCATTTAGGCTTAACATGTCACTTGATTTTAATTTATTGGTTATTAAATAATTTATTTTCAATACGTAAAATTATAAATTATTGTTTATGTTCAAAGTTATATTTAATGTACATTTAAACAAACAAGACAAGGTACTAAACAGATTTCCCAAGTTCAATGTTGCAATGCCATAAGACCAAACTGTTGGTTAAAACGTAAGATCGGCTAGTTTATCAAATAGATGCGAAGTTCGACGATGATTACTAAAGATGCCTACATACAGTTCTATGATGATTACTGAAGATGCCTACATACGGCCGTTCGATTTTCACCTTTCTTTTTCTTTTTATAATTGCAGGGCTCGAAGTAGGTCACTCTCACTACGTAGGAGAGGGAAAATGCTGGGCCTACCAATGCTGGTTCTTTTTATGATGATTATTGAAAATGTCTATGTAGCGCTGCTTAATGGTTTTGAAACACCTCTTACGGCTTGAATTTAGTTATAGGAACTTTATTTGTTTTGATATTTAATAAAATAAAAAACATAATATTACTACACAGAATTATGAGTAAAATATTGTAATTGCTATTAAAATCTAGTACACAATTATATTTAAACAAAATTAGTTAAAGTTATATTTTAATAATTGAAAGATTACTTCATTTTTCAATGAAAATCAATTTGTTAACTACAATTATAAATATAATTATTAAATCATACGAATTTATTTAATTCAATTCAAACTATAATAATTGTTTTGAAAATAAGAATAAGATATATTCCCAATATTAGGCCTCCTATGAGTGGTCGAATTGATAGAGTAGTGGGATATAAGGTCAAAAAGTTTTGTGTTTCATTCTTCCTATTTATCCTTTCTTAATTGAGCTTATCGTACAGAATAACATATACGAAATATTCGATTAACGTGATTTACAGACTATTGCGTTAATTTAAAGATTTATCTAGAACACATATATAAAAAGTAACGATTGAAAGTTTATTTGTAAAAAAGAAAAAGAGGACAATATTAAGCCCATTTAACATTTTAAACAGAAATATGTTTACCTTTTTATGTACAATAATTAGTGACCATAGTCTTAAGCTTGGCATGTTTTTTTTTTATTAAAGGGAAGCTAATGAAAATATATTATAAAATGAATATGAGGAAACAGATCTTTGATATATCCTTTAATAGGATATGTTGACACCCGATAAATATAGTATTAAAATAAGTGAAACTAACTTTAAAATATTCTACATAAGTAACTAACCAGTTGATATATCTATTCCTCTCTCGATATATATATATCAATAAAAAACGATCTAAACAGTTCGTGAATATCGTTATTATAAAATTGAGGACCAATAAGCGATCGGCTTGGCACGATTTTTAATATGCGTGCTCGATCAAATATGCTTTTGTAATTATTATGGAAAATGTAACTTATCAACTTTAGAGTTACTGCACCATCAAAGCATCCCAATCACTTTCATGACTTGAATAAACGTCGCCAACACAGTAATCGATATCTGACTGGAGGAACCTCCATCAGCAGTGGAGTTCACATGGCATCATCCGGCTTCTCCGTTCACATCACATCACATCAGAATACGAACTGCATGGGATTGGACTCTAAAGGACGAACATTCAGAGACTGACAAGTCCAATAGAAAAAAGTTCTTGCCGAGCAAACAGCCAAAACTAAAGCTATGGTGAAAAGAGATTTGTCTGAGACTTGCAGACATGAACGTTCAAGAATCAATATGCGAAACCCAATTCACATAAAAGAATTATTTCGTTTAAAACCTTCGCAGAATCCAACCTTAGCAAATTGCAAATGCCCTTTTTTTTAATGTTAAATATTCTTCTACTGCCAAGTGAAAGATTCAAATCTTTCGAAAGAAAAGCAGAGTCTCCATCTAAATTATAATACTCCGTGCACGACAAACCAGCATTGACCAGTGGCTCCCCACCGTTTTCTATAAAAACATCACTTTTGTAGTGCATTAGGAGGGCATTATAATCCATCATCCAGGCGCATATGATTGCCAATTGATCATTAATTACTAAGGTGTAAGGCTCAACCTTTAAAGAACACAAAAGGCGAAAACTTCCATGATCTTGCCTGCCACCAAGTGCTTAATCAATGAAAATACATACTCATTTACAAGTGAAGTAAAATTTAGTATTATGCTACAGCAGTGCAGTGCATAATCTGGACTCTGCCTGTTCCTAATTAGGATGCCATTATGAACAAGGGATCCAAAGTGTTGTGGAAGTGATTTCATCATGCATATAATTTCTTGTCATTAAGGTTTTAACCAGACAACGAAAACCATGCCATATGAGTGTGCGTTAAAAGCCTATGAAGATGGGTAACAGCTGTCGGCATGTCCAAAAGGTTGACTTTTCTGTACATTAGATTACACTCGTCTTTGAAGTCTTCTAGACTTTGCCAGGAGGCCCAGGAGGCCAGGACCATCATGGCATACAATGGCCATGTCAAGCTTTTTGTGGCGTTATCACCCTGTCACTCAACTCAAGCATGACAGACCTCAGTGTTTGTATATAGTGAATAGTCCCATTTGGTGAGATAAGATTCTTTCACTTATCCTTCATGTAACTTATATAGATTTCTTTGCGTACGGCTCCTCTTCCGCCACCAACTCTCTCGCATTTCTCTTATCTTCCATCAGTTTATCCCTTTTGAGTGTTACATATATTGAATTTCAGAACCATGAAGAGGAGCCTCCATTACAGTGTTCCTTTGCTCCTCCTCGTTTTACTAATTTGTTCCTCAAGGTTGGTAGCTGCGCGTTTCATGGCAACAAAACAAGGTATATCACTTCACTCTTTGTTTCTTTCGGTGTAAACGTCCTCTCAATTTTGAGTTAAAGAGTTTTCTCATATACTAAAAGTTCCAAAAATTTTCAGGGCATGGAAGCTTAGACCTCGAGAAAATCAACAGAAGTGGGGACTCTTTTGTGGATATAGAGGTCAGTATCTTCTTTTCTCTGCATTGCAATTTCATGAAGAGAAAGTACAGCATGTAGTTGAATCTGGTTTTGATAATGTGAATACAGGAACTAATGGGGTCGGAGATATGTGAAAGTGGGGACGAGGAATGCCTTAAACGAAGAATGACATCAGAAGCTCACTTGGATTATGTCTACACCGAGCACCAAAAGCCCTGATTACAAAAGGCCTGCCGAGATTTATAGAAATTGTTCTCAAAATGGCAATTATATGGGAAATCAGCTACGATGGAGAGAAATCTTCTTCTCTTTCACCCTTGATACTATAATTGTTATACAAAACAAAGTGATTTGCATAATGTATGACTTTTGTTTTATGCATCTTTATCTGGGTTGATGAGTCTAGTGATCATTGCCAATCCTCTTAGTACCATACCCAAATGAAAGCAGAGAAGAAGGTATAGGAAACGGGATATAGAACGATATCAAAGAAGTTCCAAACATATATGCCAAGGGCCTTGGAGTCAGATTGACGTGGTCAAGTGTTGGTAGTTGCGTTTCAGATTACACATAAAAGCAATTTAATAAGACAGTTGATAACTTCTGCTTAGTAAATTCAGTGATAGGTTGCAACAGTACTCAGAGTTTTTTATGGCATTATCAGTATTTAATGAGCACCCCAGATATTAAGCTTAGATACCTTCGTCGATTGTAGAACCTTTAATTCATTTCGTTCACTAGCTTCTTTGGGAACAGCTTTGTGGGCACATGCTTTTCTTTGTATCTGCCCCATACCTTAGCTGAAATGGCTTCACAGTTTGAAAATGGACCAATTTGAAGTACGCAGAAGCTACAGTGAACCCCCCGTGGGGAGAAGGTCCCAATGTCGGCCTATCCTCCCCCTACTCCCGTCAATAGGGCCTAAGTGCGCGATCGCCAAGCAAACCAAGGATGGGAGATACTGTTAAAACTCGGGTCAACGCCAACCGCGCCCCCCACAATCGACACAGATTGTGGGACGTCATCTGGAGATGGGGAGGCCCTCAATGCATTCGATCGTTTCTTTGGCTTGTTGCTAAACGCCGACTTCAGACGAATCATCAGCGAGCCGCAAGGCATATTGCCTCCAACAGTAGCTGCCATTTCAGTGGACAGGAGGAGACCACTGTGCACATGGTCCTGCATTATTCGCGAGCTCGTGCTCTCTGGAGTCATTTTCGTCAGGAGGTGGTGGATAAGACTTTTTTTCAGCAGGAGGTGGACACTTGGTTGATGTGTAACCTCACTCAACAGACTCCGGTGCAGCAAGAAGCGTGGGCTATAGTCTTTAGGGTCGCTTGCTGATTCCTCTGAAAATGGAGAAACAACAGCATTTTTCACCCGACTTTTGTTTAGCCCGAGGAGGGGCACCGAGTTATCATAGATTACGTGTGATGGATTGCCCGAACCCGGATGATGGAGAAGTGTGTGTTTCCAACTCAGGACTTATCAGTGGGTGCCTGCGTCGAGTGGCAAAAGCCTAAGGCGGGTTGGGTGAAATTTAACATCGATGGCGCTACGAACCCCACTTTCCACAAGGTTTCCTCCAGAGGTCTGATCAGGGATTGCTATGGGGAGTGGCGCGGCGGCTTTTGATCAAGGTTCGCCGCTTACTGCGAAGTTATAGGGAGTCCTCTCGAGGCTCCAGGTAGCCTGGGATTTGGGATTTTGACGTGTTATTCTCGAAGTCGACTCCCTTAAGGTTCTTAATCTGCTCTCTGCTCCACTTGGGATACTGACTGAGAGTTCTGTTTTGATGGCAGGTATACACCAGATGTTGCAGCGGGAGTGGACAGTTCAGTTGCAATACGTATTTCGGGAAGGAAACCAGTGCGTGAACAACCTCGCTCGACTCGTTGGGGTGTGCAGTCCGAGTCTTTATTTACTCCACGAGCTCCCTTTTGGCGTTCAGGAGATCCTCCGCCGTGATGCACAGGGCGCTATGTACCCACGAGCGTTAATTTAGTGTTGTAATTTCCTTGTGTAATAAACAAAAGTTACTCTAATTTTAGGTAAGAATTACAACTCTAGTATGCTGATCAATTCGTAAAGCTAACAAGGAATTGGAGAGAATTAGTGAAGGTCTCTCTCTGACCTTCTTATACTGAAAACCAAATCCAAATTTTGAACCTGAATGCAATTGCAGTTGTATGATAGTGCTAAGTTGTATGATAGTGCTAATTTCAGTTCTCACTGCAATGCTATTGATGTTCATAGTATATCGTTGAGAAAGAATAGAAAGGAAACATCGGACTATTGGTTAGCTTGAGAGAATGATAATAAGAATGAAAATGAATATAGTGAGGAATGAGAATAGATATATCATTGTAATTATGATGGTTGATTAAGATGAATAAATGATTACCATTACTATTGATAGTGATTGGTTTGTAAAAAATATTATAATTAATTAATTACAATAATTATATTTTAATTAATTATAGTGTAATTAATTAATTAGTTATGTTAATTACAATATTTTAATTAATGAATGAATTATATTTTAATTAATTATATTGTATATAATTAATTAATTATAATTATTTAATTGTATTTAATTAATTAGTATTAAAAATATTTAAAAAAAAGAGTCACTATTAAGGATTAAAGTTTATTCCTCTGCTAAATGGAGGGTATGAAGGATTTTCTAAAAGTGAGATTCAAATTATTACCCTTATAATGATAATCAACAACTAACTACTCATTTTTCATTCCTAACCCCATCAATCCCTTCCTAACCCCATCAATCAAACACCTCGTAACTCTTTTTAATCCATTTATGTTCTCCCAAATGAAAGGCATTTCTAAACTATAAAATGTAACTCCAGATATTTTTGCAATTAATGGATGACAATCATAGCATACATAAATTAATTGTGATCGCAGATTTTTTTTTCACGCTTATATAATAATCATAATCATATTCATAACAATCATGCTTACACGGTAGGGATCAATGACTGCTTACACGGTGGAAGTGGAACTCTAGTTTATTATGTGACTACACAATTATTAATGGAAGTGGAACTCTAGTTTATTATGTGACTACACAATTATTTATTTTTCATCTAGGCCACATTAAATGCTTTCTTCAGAAAGAATTTCTAATAGAATTGATAACGGACTTTAAATCTTTCTTTTGGACCACACATTATTAGCCAACCAACAATGAAAAGCGAGAACACAATAATGAATTTTGACCTATAACATTGTCTTTGTGGTTTGTTAGTGATAGATTCCAAACATAATTTTTAAGAAATAAAAAACATTTCTGCTTAACCTGTGAAAGACCATAGATATTTTATTAAATAAACTTGCCGATTTTTTACTCCATCGAATGAGAATAAATACCGAACAAATGCACCTACTTTTTCTTAAGATATCAAACCTTACCAACTCAAGATAACGATCTTTATTAACTCATATTTAGATTATTTTATGGCACCTTTAAGGATCTTCTTGGGGAATCATTTCCCTCCCCTTCTAGTTCTAGCTAAACCTTGTCTTTAAGGTTTAAGAATCGATCTAGCATATCTTGACAATTATCCCAAGTTGCATCGCTGCCACCAAACATTAGAAGCTGAGGTCCTCGACATTTAATCACAAGAATAAACTTTTCGTCATAATTGAAACTAAGACCTTGTGCTTTTCTTCTATGAATTTTTCCCAATTTAATCATTTCATTGGGGTTGAATTCTTGATTGGTGTTGAAGAAAGAGAGTCAATTGTTGCTTAAGTGATTGGCTAGGTAAATTTCCCACTTGATCATCCCTGATCCTTGCAAGGCTAATTGCTTCCTTCAAAGTTTTCGATTTGAACATCTGAATGTCATCATGATTACTTCCTTGAGTCCGCCGATGAATGTCCCAACTAGTGCCTTTTGTGTCCAACCATGTACTTGGTTACCTAGTCTCTTCAATTCCTTCTAGTAATCCCGTAAGGATCTAATTTATCTTACTTTGGATAAGGCCTCATTGAAGTCCTCACAATTTGTAGGACCAAACCAAGTCCATAATTTCTCAACAAAGAGTTCCCACATCATCTCCTTGCCTTCTTCCTTGTAAGCTTGACAAAGTTATTGCCATCATTGATTGGCTTCACCCTCCAGGTAGAAGGAAGTCAAATAAACTTTTTGCATTTCTCGGGTATTTTGATATTCAAAAAATTGGTCCACCTTTGTGAATCATTCGTTGGGGTCATCACTAGAATATTTGGGAAATTCGGGTTTGGCAAGCTTGGAATAGAATTGAGGATGTCCATTGTCCAGAGCATTTCTAGCATCATCTCCCGAGTCGTGAAATTGATCATTGGAAGAATTCCCACGATATTCATTGGTGTTTTTGTATGGCATCTCCTGCTTTAAAAGTAGAACTTTAGGCATCTTGCTAAGGTGATAAAATTTTTTAGAGAAATTGAAAGGAAAGACATGTAGGAGAGTATTAGAAGACAGAAGGAATATTTGCAAATTTCATCCTCTTCTCTGTTTCATTGATCACTGCTAGTTTATATAAAAATAACAAGGAGAAAGAAAATGTGATCTCAACCACCTACAAAAGGAACTACAAATTGGTGGCCATAACCACCTAAATACAGGAAAGCAATGTGGATAATCCACAACATTATTTAAGCAAAAAAATTAGCAACTGCACTTGATTGAGTCTTAAAGAAATGCAGCAGTTCCAACTCCCTCCCTATACACTCTGCGCATTATATTGCACATATAATTCCTTCCTGCTGCAGAGAATCCTTGTCCTCAAGGATTGAAATGAGGATAAGTACAAGTGAAACATTGACGATTCTCCCACATTGCATCCTCTGTAGGTGCCCCCTCCCATTTAACTAATATTTCTTCCCTTGCACAGTACTGCCCCTTATGAATGACCCGTTGGTCTAGGATGGCTTCTGGTTGTGGTATAAGAGTGGAGTCAGAAACTGAGGCGAAGAGATCTTTGAAGGTAAAGGATCGAAGTGTTTCTTAAGGAGACTTACATGGAAGACATTGTGGATTCGTGCATCTGTCGGAAGACGAAGCCCGTAAGCTACAAGACCAACTCTACCTATAACTTCATATGGCCCAAAATATCTGAGAGAGAGCTTGAAGGATCGATGAAAAGCAACTGAATGTTAGCGGTATGGCTATAGGAGTAAGTAGACATAATCTCCTACCTGGAAGGTTACATCTCAACAGTGAAAATCAGTTTGTTGTTTAATTCAATTATGGGCAGCAGTCAAGTTCAAATGCAACTCATTAAGAATGTTGTCTCTAGTACGAAGGATTTCATCTACTGCTTGCACATTTTTTGTACTAGGAATGTAAGAGTTAAGTCTTGGAGAGGGAATGCCATAAATAACTTCAAATAGAGATAGTTTAGTGGCTGAATGGACATAAGTATTGTAGCTAAACTCTACCAAGGTAGCCAGTCAACCCACTTATGAGGCTGGTTATGAGTGTAACAGCTCAAATATTCTTCCGTTTGCCCATCAGTTTGTGGGTAATAACTGGAACTCCAAGCATAATGAGGTGCCCTATAATGTAAAAAGTGTCTTCTGGAAAGAGCTGATGAATACTTTATCACGGTCACTGACGATGGAGGATGGAAACCAATAGAGCTTGACGATATGGGTGATGAATTCCTTAGCCACTGAAGCTGTCGTGAAGGGATCACTACAAGAAAATTTGGTTTAAACAACCAAATTCTTAGCAACCATAGTAAAATGGTTGCTAATTATATACATTTTGCAACAAAAAAATTATTTGGTTGCAATATATAAGTTACGTATATTTTTTACCGATCAATCAATACTTAGTGGCTATAGATGGTCACTAAAACTTACAATTCATGGATAATAATATAACGACCAAACTTAACA
>JANZLD010000008.1:17685566-17700383 GCA_026413575.1 Erythroxylum carthagenense | reverse complement strand
CAAATGCCAAGAAAAATTAAACACAACAATCGGTCATTTACAATCTGGGTCGATGTCGGGTCCTCAGCAGGCGGCGATGGTGGGTCGTGGGGTGTGTGGTGACGACGTCCGGCGTTGAAGACTGCGACGCAAGGGTGTGCGGTGGACGCCGGAGGGTGGATCTCAGCAGGCAGCGACGGCTTCGAGCGGCGACGGCTTCGGGCGTTAAAAATAGCGACGTAACGGTGTGCAGTGGACACCGGACGGTGGATCTTAGCAGGCGGCGACGACTTCAGCCGTTGAAGAAGACGACTCCATGTCCACGACTCCAAGAGGACCAAGACAGAGAAGAAGAGGAGACGAGGCAGTCGGCGAGGGTGACGACTGACGAGCGGCGACGGCGAAGGAGACAGTCGGCGAGGGAGCGGCGGCGATGTGAGAGGGAGAGAACAGAGAAGAGAGAAATATGAGAGTTGAGTTGAGAGGGAGAGGCGCTGAAGGTTGGGATTAGATTTTTAGGGTTTTATTTTCATTTATTGCAAAATGGTCCCTGGACCTTATTTTTTTGTGGATTGGTCCCGAAATTTCGGGTACAGGTGGTACCGGCCGGTACCGACCGAAAAAGGCCGGTATCGGCCGGAATTAATACCCGGTAATAATATCACTGGTTTCGGTAAACGACCAGTACGGAACGTACCGACTGGTACCGGCTGGTATGGAACGGAATTCGTTCCATTGTTTGCTATTGCCATAACCTGTGACAGTGATTTCATTCTTCCCTCTCGTTAAGCTGTATATAGAAAATATTTGATCTTTAATACCATCTTTTTTTTAATGCACGACTCTTTATGTCTTTTTAAATAAGAGATTCCACCTTTAGAACTCTTGGCCAACATCTTATGACAATACTTGCATTCAGCTTTGAAATCCATCCTTTGATCTGGTCTTGGTGAAATGATTTCAAAAATCACTTATCAGTGAACTTGTTCCTCAGCTTGCATCATTTCTTCATTTGGTATATCAATGTCAGGTATTGGATCAGAATTCTTTCTTAATATTCTATTAAGTATTGAATTAGAAATCCCTATTGAAGGAATATGATCATTTATCTGAAAGAGTCAACATATACAATTTAATGAACATTTACATATATATATGTATATAGTATATAAGTTATATATGTATATATATAAACACACTCACACGTACACACACAAAATGTAATAAGCATATAAGTTATTCGTAGACATTTATATATACACATATGTTTTAATGAACATTTACACATATATATTCAACTCCTTATATCTATGTACTTGCTAAAGCTCATCTAGCAAGTACATAGATCCCTATTTTTATTGATTTGCAGATGAGAAATTTAAGGTTTAAATGTCCTAAAAAAGTATAGTTTTTGCAAACTTTTAACATTTATATCTTAGATAATTGAGTTGTATCTTTTTTATCATGATTAAATAATTGAACTTATATAAAGCAATCATTTTAATTCAAAATAACGAATTAAAATGCCCTTGAAAAGTTGATTGTATGTTAAAATAGACTTCATATAAAGTGTGAAAAAGATAATTAATTGAACTTCCATTATAAAAGATGCTTCAATCACCATTATGGAGAATCTATTACCGGGCATAAACATAAATTCATCACTGATTCACATGAAATTGTTATTTAAAACCTAAAATAGTAGAAATTTCATTCATAAAAGTGAATAACCTAACCAAATAAAAAATATAATAAAAGGAAACGAATATAATTGCCCTAATAATACCCTAAACACAGTCTAAACTTAAAAATAAGTTCACAAAAAAGCTTCAACTTTGTAATATTGTAAGATGCTTCGCCTTAATTTTTGACTTCTTTAACGATCTTTGACAAAATAACATAAAGAAAATCAAAATGTAAAGAGTTAAGTAAATATAAAGGAGATTAGAAAATGATATTAAAAAGCATGAAGACACAAGTGTTTTAGTGTGCGAATTAAAACAAAAGAAGTAATTAAAGAATGCTCCTTCGAAAGAATCCATACGAGATACTAACAAAATTATACTGGGAGGTGTAGAGGCAACACAAGAGACATAGGTGAAAGAAATAGACATGAGGAAGAGGAGACAAAGAGAAGGGAGGTCTCCGAGGAGGGGCGACTGACAATAGTGATGAAGAGGGAGTTCTTATGCTACAGTGAGTGACTAAAGAAAGGATCAGAGTCAACAAAATGATATCATTTTAATATGAATATACCGATCCAACATTGTTAACAAAAGGACATCATTTTAGTAAACAATATTGTTTTAACAATAACCAAATGTTTTGAGTTAGGCTAGTCTGAAATGTCTAAGCCCGAGCTTGGTTCAAAGCCTAAAAATTAAAAAAAAAAGAGTCTAAACTGATGCCCTATATCTTTTTTACAAGGGAAAGAAAACGAAATTACACAACTGTCCTAAGAATGATGCCCTATTAAACACAAAAAAAAACCCAAACCTAGATTTAGAAAGGTAGATAAAGCAATTTAAAGCTGAGAAAAGTTATTGAGTGAGAAACAAATCTATAAGGGAGAAAAAAAATAAGATTCCTCAAGATTCACTAAGAACATTTAAAGATTCTAGAGAATTCAAAGTTCTTTCTTGTTGATTGATGATTATGTTTAGCTTATTATGAACCAATTGTGATATAGGTCTAGATGGATGAACCCTAGAATTATGTTTTGAATTGATTTTTTTTGGTTTAATGAAAGATTCTAGTTTCTTGAAAATTATTTACACTTTTCTATTATGTTGAACCGAAGTAAAAAATGGAGAAGATTCAATATTGGATTTATAAATAAGATTGAAGTAGCGAACGCATAAGGTATTTTATATATCACTAGGTCACAACATGAATGATGAGGGTTAAATGGAGTCTTAGATATAAAATCCATAATCTTTTTTAGTTAGACTGAAATTTATCATGAGAATTCGTATGTTATATTAATACATTTTTATGAAATTTTGATAAGAAAGAACTTTCAAGTGTAGGGATTGTATGTCTTAACCATCATAGTACAATTAAAATTTTGGAATTCCTATTAATTTAAGAAATTATGGTTGATCATTGAATCATGATAAATTCAAGCATAGTAAAGTTTTAGAGAAATTCTTATATAGATCTTGTTAATCGACTAATTGCTTATTCTTAACTATTACTTTGCCTTGGTGTTTCTAAATTATTATTTCAGTTTATTTACTTATATTTTTCAATCAATGATTTGCTTATTTAGATTAGATAATAAGTAAATATTCATTACTAGTAATCACAATTCTTATAGGATCCACCGGTGACTCACCTAAACTACTATAGAAAACGATAAGCTCTCTTGTCAAAACGATTTCTTTAGTATTGTTTTGTGTTTTGTTTTTAAAAGATAATAATGCAATTATGAGCTTAATCTTAAAAGATTACGTGAATGCCTCTACGTTGTTAGCTCCAGTAATTGAAGCAATTTTATTTCATGATATCAAACTATTGACCGGTGACCAATCGTTGTCCAGTACGGGAACTCTGGGAATCTTTCTCTCGCTTCAACAGTTACCTACTTCAATTTTCGTCAACTCATCGTCCAACAACTTTCCAATAAAACCAAATTCATACGATGAGAACCATACCTCTGTACAAGATCTCAAACTGTATTAGCTCTAAGCCAAGACAACCCTCCACTTGATTTTTCCTCTGAATTTGTTTCAGATGACCAACATATTTTCTTCTTTAGAAACAGAACTACTTCTAAAGAATCAAGATCAGATTCGCCAAGTCTTTTCATAAAACGTAAGGCATTTTGGTAAGAGGACTCACTAGCAAATGATCTTAAACTGGTGTCAAAGCTACGAAATCCCAGCAACGCCAGGGCCATGCATCAACGTAACTGAGATATTATTACTAAAGCAGCGTTTATCTCAACAGATATAAGATTAAACTCAGAGTGGATGGGGATTAGTCTCATAGGATTCAGAATATGTGGCTGCAGAAGTAGTAGTTTATCCAATCCCTCACCAGATTCAGTATGACTCTTTTCAGACATTTCCACACCAATGACTGTCTGCTTTGTCCTACGTTTTGTTTTATTGAGATCCAAACCATGACCTTTACTGCTTCCAACTTGAATCCTTATTCAAACTCACCAAAGATGGATATTGGAACTACTTTAAACCAAGTACCACTTAAAGATATCCTTTAGATTCAAATAAAGCGTACAAGGAGATAGTTCACTTTCCACAGCAACAATGGGCGACAAATTTATATTCTTTTAGGGACTCCATCCAGAAATATCAGAAGTAGAAAGGAATTCAAATCTAAACTTTAGCATGTAAATGTAGAAATGAGGTTTGCAATGATAATTTTGTTGATTTATGCCCTGTAGCTAATCAGTTTGATTGTAATTTGGTGACAATTATTTAAAGACATTCTTTATTTGTACATGTTTAGATGTATATGATAAAATTCCATGAGATAATTATACATTACAAATAAAATTATAATAATGAAATTCATATTGCATTTATGTATATCCTTAAATTATTCCTAGTCATTGTTTTACTAAGTTTAGGCATTACTAGAACATAAAAAGATTAGTATACGTTTTATTTTTTCTTATGAAAGAAGTAGTCAATCTCATAGGTTAAAGTATGGAAATACTTAAACAAATGTATGAGTACTTGTTAGAAAATGAGTTCATTGAATAGACCCGATATGAGAAATCTATTTGAAACATTACTTGTATGTCTATAGAATTCTCATTGTGATGATTGTATAAGTGATCCTTTAACTTGAGGTCACCACAGTTATCTTGTATAGGAATTTCTATGTTTTGATACTACTTATAACCTATTTAATCATTGATTGATCAATTTGTAGCCAATGGATATAGCATGAACTATATGGAGGTAATTATGTAATCAATATAAGATTCATCACCTTAAAGTAATTAGAAAAAATGTTCCGTTGTTCTCGATTAGTATTCATTCGGAAAATTTAGCTAAGTTAGAATGAATCTTTGTAAATAATATGCAAATGTCATTAATTAAATCAATAGCTAATGACGGAGAACAAATATGATTAATAGACTCAAAATAGAATAGATATTAATTTCATGCTTTATGTCTAATCGAAAAATTGTATGATGAAAAGATTGAATTATACAAAAAAAATCATATACGGAAAGGTTAATCAAAACTATTTCGACATTCCTATATATTTAGGTAGTCATGGTGTGTTGTTAGACGTCAATCTTAATTTATGATTATAAATTGTTTAATTGAAGAATTAAAGATAAATTAAAAGAAGTTTTAATTTATCTAATTTTAATTATGAATTAAAATTATAATTTATAATCATTACCGACATATTTAGGAACCTAATTGACTCACATAGTTAAAGAATGAGTTGAAGAAAGCAAAGTTATTTAAATTAAGTTGAACTTGATTGTAAAGTTTGAGAAACTTTATATAAGATATTTAATGAAATAAGAATCAATATGAGATATTGAATCTTATTTGGACATAATTAATATTTAATTAGAATTAGTTGTAATTATAATTAAATTTTAATTGAAATTAAAATTTAATTTCAATTAAATTAATAAAATGTCAAAAACTATTATAAATAGACTTAAACACTAATGGAGCTAGTACTTATTCCTTAACCATCTCTTTGTAAATGCTGCAGAGTTCTCTAAACCAATTTTATGAATATTGTTAGAGGCTAGACATTTGTCGACAATGGTGACTGAAACAAATCGATTTTAGAAATGATTCAAAGAATACTAAAAAAAAATTAAGCATTAAAATAAGGTATAAGTTTAAATTTATGTTTTATTAAAATTTAAGTATTATTCATTTTATAAAATTAAAGAGATTTTAACTTTTGAGATATCAAAATATGAAGAATAAAAAAGCTTCCTAATTATTTAGCTATGGTTCGAGTTTGATTTCGGCATGACTTCCCAACAAATTTTGCTTCATAAGTCAAGAATTACAAACGTAATTACATATATATACTTTAATTTCAATTAGGTCTAAAACTAAACTGAAGTGCAATGTATGGTAATCATACAAACTCCACAAGCAAAATTATGCTGTAATGAGCTTGGAATTCCCACTTTGAAGCCCTAACCTAAATCAGACCATTCTGAAATTACAAATTTATTTGCGGACTTCTTCATTTTCACCAGACTTTTTTGGGTGCCATAAGGCAGAGGATTTGTTCCCAGAGGCCAGGAGTGCCTAGATTACCCAACCCAATGACACTTGAGCTACAGGCAGCTACTGTCCAGTAACCAGCCATTATTTCCTCTCTCAATTGCTCCTTTTCCCACCCACAATACCCATCAAAGAACCTAAACTCACCTATTCCAACCACATTTCTCTTTACCATTTCTGCTGCACACCCAACAGTCTCTTTAGTCCCATAGTACATTCCCTTCATCACTTCTTCAAATACCCCGCTCTTTGCCACCCTTTCATTGTCATAGGCCCCTCTTGGGCTCACCAAGAACAACCCCTCCTCTAATGGACCCCCAAAAAACAACGGCCTATCTGAGAACGTCCCCGCTACATCCATTTTTGTCGATCTCATCTCCTTGATCGACATAAGAGACGGCCGATTCAGTATGATACCAAATGGACCAACAGGCCCAGTTGATAAGAGAAGGATGACCGTCCGTTCAAATATGTGGACCCCATCGAGTTTCTCTGTGGCTATGAGCAGGCATCCCTTCTCGGGCTCATGAATGGTGTGGGCCCATTTGTCACCAACTGTGATCTGGTGCATGCGATCATGCTCAGACACTGTATCAGGTTCCACTGTTGATGATGGGTCGTTGAGCGTCTGCTCTTGCTCGACGGCAACTAGCCTTGCTCTGAATGATCGCCAATCAGCTTCCAGATAAGGTTGACTTGCATCATCAGACGACAAGTGGCAGCCTATTGTTAGAAAACAAAATCAAACTCGGACACTTTTATAATCCACACCAGAAAATATCGAAGTTGTATATCCGAAGTTGGAACGTTATGAGAACAAAATAATTGCAACTGGGGAGGGACTTACGGGTAGTGGAAGATGGAAGAGCAACTCTTCTGTACTGAAACTGACTGAAACTTCTCTTGGGGTAGGCAAAGACTCTAGCTTTGATAGAAGGGCCACGTTCTATGGTCTTGGGGAAGGAGTTTGAGGTAAGAAAACAAGCTTCCATGTCTGCAGAAGTGCTTCCTTCTTAGTTTAATTTCTTACCCGGGAAAAGAAATGGGAATATACTGATGGCTGGGAGAGGCGGAAACGGAGAATATATAACATTCAGGTGAGGGTTAATGTGAGCCACAAAGTGGACTAGAGTCCCATCCCATCTTGTTACATGTGACCTTTTGGACCTTTTTAAGGAATGGGGGCATTGGATAGGACTTACACATGGCACAACAAGAGCATGTGCGCATATGCGAGAATACTCTTTCGTTGATGTGTCATGCTTGTAGCCACTTGTTTATTCATCAGTAGGGATGGATAAGTGGCTGACAATTTCTTCCGAGACAGCTGCGCTTCCACAAAACTCTAGTACTAAAATCCTATGTGGCATTGTGTCACTGGCCACATTTTCTGGATATGTGGATTTGGATAACATTGTGGCATCCCCTCCCTTTCAAGAACTCCTAGCTGGAACTACCGGTTGGCTTTCAACCAAGAGCTTCTTCTTTGATTTACTGTTTTTTACAGCTGGAGTTATACTGCAATAAGTATGACTGAGTTTCGCTCAACAATGGGATATGCATTTTCAGCTACAAGTGATAATACGAAAATTGACGTGATGTTATTCTGAGCATTTGAGCTCCAGAGATGTTAAAACAACTTCACAGGAACTAGTTGGCCAGATTTGAGCACAAGACCCTGCAGACACTTCAGAAAAAGAAAAGCGTATTAGGATAAAAAGGATATGATTAAGCAAATCAAAGAGACAAAAGATACAAAGGTAATGTATCAGGGAACGTCGCTTGAACTTCCATCTCTCAAGAGCAAAGCTCTTGATTGAACTTGCTGGAGCTGGAGAAAGAACTAGCTCTATCACCCATGCCATGAGTGAAACAACTGGAATCTTTTCTGGTTCTTGTGTAATATGCCAAAAATAATCATCATGGACAAAAACATTAACAAATAACTCAGCTCCAAGCTGTATGTTGTAAAAGATCATTGCATTCACTTGGCTTCCTGCTGGACTCTAGATGCACTATTATTCTACAATTAGATGTAAACGTGGATATGGTCGATATTCACATCAATGATTGTTTAAATAAAATCACTTACGAATTGTATTTACTTATTCATCCGTTAAACTCCTTCATGTTTTTGTTATCTTTATGTGTTGTTATATGAACTTAAATATAACATTTGAGATGACGATGATGATGATGATATTATCTAATATTCTATTAAGAATATTTAATAAGGACCATTTCGCGTGTCCTTATCTTTGATCTCCTACTTACACTAAATTGGACTAAACAATTAGAATTATGTAATTCTCATACTTGTCTAACAACTCATATGATCAACGTGAGCAAGAGCACATGTACATTTGTTAGTAATATATGGCTTCTCGATTAATGAATAGATCTTTAAGTGAATTTGGTATGTTATATCTTAGATTATTTATTGCATCAATTATCACATCAATCTCGTTATATAAATATTTTGTATTCATACTACCTTCTACATATAAGTTGGACCATTTTCAATACATCTTGATACAAACTCGAATTTACAGTGATCTTCTTTATTTCTCAATCTTTTGAGTCAAATTAACTTATTTTTCTAAATTTTCTCCATTATATTAGATCAATCATGATTTTTTAATACATTATAACATAGTAAATATGAACTCAATCTTCTAGAATTAGAATATGAGTAAAAAGTATATTATAATTTGGGATTCACATAACCTCAAATGATCCTCACGCAATATTAGCTCAAAACATAACTTATATTATTAGTCAGTAATGCATGCTTAGTAAAATTAATGTGTTACAGTAATAATTCTCTTTTATTAGAGTGTATGTCTTTCCTTAAATAGTGTACTAATAATAGTTCTAATGTTTCATATGCCTAACTCTAGTTCACTTGTTTATTCATTTAATCCACTATTAAAAATTCACACTTGACATAGTTAGACAGAGTAGATGAACATATCATTTTTCTATATTGTGTCGTTATTAATAACTCTTTACACCATTGAATATACTTCACATCAATATTAGTATTTTAAGTTTTGAGTACTCATTTATCACCTAAATAAATTTCCTAAAGCTTATCTTATCTCGATTTCTACAAATTAACAAATGCGATCACCTATATAAGAAAGGTATTTCGTATACATTTGATATACTTTTTATATCTAGAACTGAATATTCAATACTTATTTTAATATTCATTTAATAAAAAAATCAAATCAAAATCAAGTATTCACATATTTCTAGAACTAAAATTTTATATAAAATTTATTAAGTAAAATGTCATTTAATTCTCAATTAAACATATATTACATCAAATACTCGATGACAAACAAACTGTCATCATAAATAAAAAGTATTAGTCAATAGACATATTCATTTTTCTTTGTACTAATGTGTCCTTGACTTAGTTAAACTTAATATCTATATGTTTGATTTAATATTAATATTTGAGCTCCCTAATATTGTCTTTCAATGTACTTATTCGTACATAATATAGTGTGCATAAACCCGTTATTTACTTTGAAATAAGAAACCACCTTTATCTCTCATTCTTTTATAACATTCGTGGAGATACATTTTGTTTAGGTGCTCAGCTTTAGCAATTAGTGTCACTAGATGTTTTACTATAGTACATACAAAATCAGTTAACTATTTATTGGCCTATAATAATAACCTGGTAGTTATTGAATGATATTTAGCAATCTTAACATCAAAGATGTATGCATTCTTAGCCATGTTCTTCACTTTGAATGTTATTAATATCCAATTTGTTTGCTTGTTTGACAAATTAAGTATTATTACTATATATCAAAATATCATCTGCATGTAACAATAACCAACATTAAGTTCAATGTTTTAGCATTGAATGTTCCTACCTAAAGCAAGTTATCAACATGGAACATATCTCCTTGCATGGTCTATTATACCTCTTG
The DNA here is from genome assembly GCA_026413575.1 of Erythroxylum carthagenense. Lineage (NCBI taxonomy): Eukaryota > Viridiplantae > Streptophyta > Magnoliopsida > Malpighiales > Erythroxylaceae > Erythroxylum > Erythroxylum carthagenense. Next base: position 17,690,209 of record JANZLD010000008.1, on the reverse strand, counting down.
AACTCACGCATAACAACATTTATAACAAGTTAAGGAGTTCTTCTTTCACATAAGTCATATTCCTCACAATTTTCTTATGTCGAGTCATAGTGACTTTCTTAAATATTATTATGATTTCATGTCATAAGATAAGAGCCTTTTTCTCTTTCAATACATATTAGATTTCCATATATACTCCATATTTATAACCTGTCACCAATAAAGTTTTCACCTTTAGTTAATTCTATGACAAAATTCTTAAATGCAGTAGTCATTTTTCTTAAACATATAGTTTCCATAATGACATATTTAATATGTGATTTTGTCATTTTCAATTAATATGATGCAATTCTCTAAATATATGATCACTAAGTATGCAATCATCATATATATAAGAATTAATCAATAATTAATCATTCTATTTAGATATATTTGTTTACAAATATCTTAAGTATGATATATTAACACATACGTATAAAACAAAAAAAGTAAAATAACAATGCATATCAAATTAATAGTTATAATAATGGTTGCTATAAACAACTAATGCTACGTAAGTATCATTAAATATTGAATAAAAAGGTGACTAAAATTTAACTAAATGTGTCTTCATGAAATTCACACAATTTTTTAATGTTCCAATTTGAATTAAAATCGGGGGTTTCATTATAACCATTTTCTTGAAAGAAATTTAAGGAAAAATGATTTCAACGCATTTGAATAATAAAGTTAATCAAGCTAATTAAACAAAATATGGACAAACAACTTAGGAATTAATAAAAGAGAATAAATTGAATAAACAAATCATTGATGAGAAATATCCTCTAAACAAATATTTAGACATTTGAAAATAAATTCATAAAGGAGGGAAAAAAACCAAAGAAAACATTCATAAATAAATATACACTAAACTTATATATGTTGTAAAAATGTAGACAAATGGTGGCTTTCATAACATATCCAAAATAACAAGATCTTATAATTGACCTTGAAAAAAACTTTAGTTAAGCCCCAATAAGCTTGCAGATTTGGCCTACACTTATGATAACTTATCAACCCATTTGGTATAACCTAAAATTTTCAGTCATTGTTGATTAATCAATCAATCAATTAATGAAAAATTAATTATCAAAAAATATAAGTTTATTTAGGATTTAGGAATAAGTTAAACAAACATTATTCCACACATAGAATAAGTGAAATATTCCTTATATACAAATATAATTAATTCTATTCTTAAGTTTTATTTGACCTACTAACCAAATACCTATTTTCTTCTACTTTGAAAAATATAACCACCTTTTTAAAGAAAAACACATAAGAACAACCACTTAACTTTGTATCGTCAGTCATCTTCTTCACCACCACCAATGAGGAGGGTGATATTGAATAACAAAGACATGACCATCATACTAATGAGATATTGTTAGTATCTTCAACAATATAAGAGAGGGCCTTGAAAAAAAAATACATAAAACCCAAAAAATCAATGTTAAATTATTTCAAAGTTGAATATATTATGATTTTAAAAAACCCAAAACTAACTTTAGATGGTTTTATGTTGTTGGCTTAAGTTGAGGAAGATTGTCACAGTGACTTCGATGGATATGATGTGTATCATGTTTTGCTTGGGTAAAATTTCAAGTAATCAATAAATAAGAAAGTTTACACTTTACCAGTCAGTTTTGCAAACATAACATGGGGTTTTATCTAAATAATGGTGGCTTGGTCAGATTAAATAATTTGAAATCCTCTACTGGTAAAATGTGGAAGAAGATGGATCAAGAAGAGGGTTGTTTCTCAATGGCTAAAATAAGAGGTAAGCAAGGAACTTCTCTACATTGTCACCATCAAAATTTATATGCTTTTGAAATTTGTTAACATAAATGATAATAATAAATACCGCCCTTAAAATAAAACATCTCAAGCCAAAAACACTACAATTTTATTTTGGAAGCATTAAAATAACGAAGGTGGCTTATAGAATATGATGGAAACAAAATTTTTCATTTATAGAAGATGGCCAACATACTTATTTAATTATACTTGGAAAATATTTCTTTCACCTTCCTATTACGTCGTGTTAAAAAAATAGTACATGATTTATTAGAACAACAAGACAATAAATCAATGTCATTGCTAATTGACATTTTTATCCAATGTTAAATTCCTAATAAGATAAGAATATCATTTTCAAATCAATGGCTACTCCACTATGGAGTTTTACTTGTAATTATACTTTCAAGACAATCAAGATAAGCATTTTAATTACAAATTAATAAATTAAATTCTTCTTATATTTATCATAATGCAAGTAAAATATGGCTCTAATATCAATGTTATATATATATGCAGATAACATGATAGGATTGATACTTGCTTTATTGATTATTTAAACAAAATCACTTACAAATTGTGTTTGTTTATCCACCAGTTAAAGAACTTGTTTTAGGATTCTTCACCCGTTGTTCCACACTCTTTTCTTTTCTTTTTTGTTTCTTTATATGTTGTTATGCTATTTTGGAAATAACAAGAATTTAAATAGAAATTCAAAAGGCTTTAATTGCCTTAAGTAGTTATCTTAATAACAATAATAATATAATTATTTTTTATAGTTGCATTAAAGATATTAGATAAGAACCATGATGGTGTCCTTATCTTTTAAATGTTCCTTATCAAATAAGTATTCATATTCTAAACAATAATACGTTAGAAATATAAAATGCATTCAATTATGACTCATGAGTATGTTGAAAAAATAAATAAATTGAAGAAGGATGTGTGGATTTAAGACTCAAAACATTACCAAAAGCTTATGTTATATAATTTACAACAACACCATTTGGCGCCATCTACTAAAAGCGTGAGAAAAATTCCATATACCTATTCGAATAATTCTTAACTTTCTTTGAGTAATTGTGGTAAAAAAAGAAGATGGACACTTAGAAAAGCATTCCACCTTGTTAGAATTTAAGAATTTTCTATATCCTTTAATAGATTTTTTGTAACTTTTTATTCAATAGTAGTATTAGTTTAAAAAATATGAACATCCTTATTTTTTGGAATTTGTATTTGATGAAAACCAGAGGATTTAGTATTGAAAAAACAAAATTTTGATATTATAGTATAAATATCAAAATATAAATGAAAACGTGTTGTTCTAGCCAAAACAAAAATTAGAAATCTATTACTTTTGTTTCTCTGCTATTGTATTCTTCCTTTAGTTGAAAGATGATACTTTTACATGGTATTAAAGCTTTCAAAGATTTTAAAGGACCAGTGAGTGATTAAGAGAGAAAATTAGCAAGGCTTTCCTTCTAAATAAAAAAATAAAAAATAGACTCTAAACCTTAAAAACCTACAAAACACCATGGCTTCTAGTAATACAGCAATTACAACCCCTATATTCCTAATTCTTAATGGTAAAAACTATCAAATTTAAGTTGTTAAGATGAAAACTCACTTGAAAGGCCTTGGTTTATGGCAATAAGTTCAAACAAAGAACTAACCACAACCTTTGGGTCAAAATCTAACCCTCAATCAAATCAGGGTTTAAGAAGAAGAGTTAACAAAAGCTTTAAAAGCTTTGTTTCATATACAAGGTGCAGTCTTAAGTGCAATTTTCAAAGGATTATGGTTTGTGAAACTTCCAAAGAAGCTTGGGATAAGCTAAAAGATATGTATATGGGGAGTAATAAAATAAGAAATTTTGAATTTTGAATTTGAAAAGGGAATTAAAATTCATATTTTGAATTTGGAAAGGGAATTTGAAGTTTTGATGATGAAGGATAATAAGACTATTCAAGAATTTATGGATGGGCTCATAGAAGTGGTTAACAAAATCAAGCTTCTTAACGACGATTTAACAGATCAACGAGTGGTGGAGAAGGTTTTCATAAGCTTGCTTGTAAAATTTGAGTCTTTCTTCCTTTAAGAACTCATAAGGATATAACTCAAATTCCTTTATCTAAGCTTGTTTATGCCTTTCAAGCTCAAGAATAAAGGAGATGACTGAGATAAGAAAAAAAAGACTTTCTATTTAAAGCAAAAAGGGAAAGTTCAAGCTGGAGAGAAGAAACAATTTGGTATAAAGAAAGACAAACAAAAGTATGAAGGCCACGTTAACAAAAGTGGTAGCAAGAAGATATTTCCTCCTTGTCCTCACTGTAATAAGAAGGGTTGTTCACAGAGAAATGTACAATGTCATTCATATAAGAAGTTTGTTCAAGTGGAGAGGGTATGCGAAAAAAAAAAACTAACAAAGGCAGCAAGCTCAGATAGCAGAAAATTAGCAATAACAACATATAGAGAAGTTATTTATTGCCATATGTTATATAAGCCACTATACTAACACTTAGCTTATTGATAGTAGTTGTATAAACTACATGACACCTGATTTAAGTAGCTTCAGTAAGCTAAATCAGTCATACAAGTCTAAAGTAAAGATTGGGAATGAAGAATTTTTTAATGTGAAAGGCAAAGGAGTTGTTGTTTTTGAGACTCTAACAAGTACTAAATACATTTCATATGTGTTATTTATGTCTAAAATTTGCAAAATTTTTGTAACACCTCACTCCCGCAAGATCTGAACCCGACATCGATGGTGATATCCGAGTCCGTGCCCCGCGAGGGTGGCGTGCTACATCGCTCAGTCCAAAACTCAG
>JANZLD010000008.1:17645953-17665023 GCA_026413575.1 Erythroxylum carthagenense | reverse complement strand
AAAAATGTCTTTAAATAATTATGTCACTGAAATACAACCAACCAGTTAGTTATAGGGTATAAATTGATAGGAATAAGAGTGTAAAAATGTAATTGAGAAAAAAGTGAGAAAGGATACACTTGTCTTGGAGAACTAATTTGATTTCATGCTAGAGAGGTCAACGACAGAAGCTTTACACATCCTTACATGATTAATGGAATATTTTAGGGACAAACAAAGGAATCTATACATGGTTTTTATTGACTTAGAGAAGGCTTATGATAGGGTATCTAAAGAAGTCATACAAGGAGGTGTTTAGAAGTTAAATGAATTCCTATCAACTATATAAGGGTTATTAAGGATATGAATGAGAGTGTTAAGACTAAAGTAAGGGCAACACGAGTAATTTTAGAGCATTTTTTTTATCAATATCGGACTACACCAAGAATTCTCATTAAGCCCATTTTTGTTTGCAATAGTTAAGGATGAGCTCACCAAGAATATCAAAGAGGATGTGTCTTGGTGTATTTTGTTTGCTGATGACATTGTTTTAGTGGATGAAACAAAAGAGGTTATTAATTTTAAGCTAAAACTTTGGAGGGATACTATAGAATCAAATGGTTTTAAATTGAGTAGGATTAAGATTGAGCACCTAGAGTGCAACTTTTAAGATCACAAGGTTGCACTCAATGTGCAAATACAAATTGGTTCAAAAGTTATACAACATAAAGAAAGGTAAATTCTACTGTTTAGCAATTAGGTCACCCATGCTCTATGGAGCGAAGTGTTGGCCATCAAACAGTTGCATATTCATAAATTAATGTTGGCAGAGATGATGATGCTCCATTAGATATGCAACCTTATAAGAAGAGATAAAGTCAGGAATTCAATGGTAAAAGATAAGTTAAAGGTGACTAACATTGATGGAAAGTTAAGGGAGACAAGACTTAAGTGGTTTAGACATACTAAAAGGAAACATCTTAATGTCCTAGTGAGAAATGTGAAAATTTTTACTTTTATTTTTATTTATTTATTTATGCATCTATTTGTTTATGTATTTACTTATTGTTTTTTCTCTTTGTTTTTGAAAATTTTTTATTTCTTTTTTGTGAGTTTATCGAAAATAATATCTCCATTAGTTAAAGGTAAGACTATGTGCTACTGGACCTTTTTAAATATCTCATCTCAGTAAGTTTTCTACTAAGACGTTTTGTTAATTTAATAGGAATAAGATATTTCTAAGTATGCAATATATTAATGAAATAAATAACATTTTAAAAATTGAAGTAGGAGTGGTTTTGACTAAAAAACTTTAATGTAAAGAACATAAAACTCATTTGCAAAAGAAAATTCGTGCTTAAAAAGAGTAGTCAAAATCACTTAAACAAAAGTCAAAATAAATTTAAATACAAGGATAAAATAAAAAAGATAATTTTTTGAACGAGTTTTTCAAATTGAACTACTTCTCAACAAAACCTGGCTCAGTCATGATAATATTACTAAGTCCATCTAACGTGTTTTAGAAACATTGCATTTCAATTGAATTATTAAAATAATTTTTGGATAAAATGTAAAGAATTGAGCCATTAAAGGCAAACCAAAGTTTACAGGCTATAAAGAGTAACACATGATTATGAAGCTAATTAATACACATAGTTAGGAACTAGAATAGCACAAAAAGAAAACAACCTACGTAGACAACAAGTTAGCTAAATATGCCACATTAGCGCCCAATAGTCATGGTTATGTAATATGTGTTTTTGTAAGCTGATGTAGGTGTGGAGTTGTTGATTCAGGTTCTATTGGAACATCTCTTTATTGGATCGCCAATTCTGAAATATATGAGAGTTTCTTTGATCCCAAATGGCCTTGACAAGGAAGGAGAAAGTTAAACAAAAGCACCAGCTAATATCATGATCAGACGCACTAGCAAACTGACAACTTCATAACTTAATTGAGCTCCAGTTATTAGGGGAATGATTGATGAAACATCGGTGTAGAAGGGACAACCAGTTAGAGTGAACAAAATCACATTTGAAGAACAAGTGATCGTGACTTTCTTCTGCTTTCTGACAATGGATGCACTAGTTTGGCATGTAAAGAAAGCACTTCATCGTATCCACCGTTGGCAATCGTTTTTTCATAGCTGTCCAAAGTAAAAAGGTTGTTTAGGGGTGGTGTCTTTTAAACCAGACTACCTTTGACCATGGAGTGGTGGAGAGGTTCCTCTGCAGAAATTGTCTACAGGAGTGATTGGTGAAGGCTCCACAACTCGTATGCTTCTAGATAACTTGCTGAACACCTTCAACACTTTCATTAATGTGGAGAACGAAAGTGGGTCAGCTTTAGATAAGAGTAAGAGGTCATCCACAAAGCAAAAGTTAGTGATCCTCAACCTTTTTCATTTTGTGTGGAATTTGAAGGCTCATGTACATGCCACAACATCTTGAAGAGTTCAGTTAAATACCTCCATAACGAGGGCGAATAGGTAAGGAAAAATAGGGTCCCCTTGTCGGATCCCTTTGGAGCCTTTAAAATGATGGCTAAGTTGTCCATTTCCCCAAGATTTTGAACGTAGGCGTGGTAATACATTAAAAAATCCATTGAATAAAAGATTGGAGGAAAAGCCAAGGCTTGAAGGGCGTTAAGAATGAATCTCCAATCAACACTATTGAATGCTTTTTTCAAATTCACCTTCAATGTGCAATTTTGCCTACCTCATTTAGTTTTGTAAGATCTAATAAGCTCCGGCAATAGTAGAATGTTATCTCCTATAATTCGGCCTGGTATGAAAGTTCCTTGGGTGAAGTCTATGTAGTGGTGTAAAACAATCTTCATTCGATTAGCAAGCACTTTAGAAATGAGTTTATAAATTGTATTGCAACACGAAATTGGTTGGAAATTCGAGAAAGAAGCTTATTCCTCTCCGTTGGGAATAAGTGTTATGAAGTACATGTTATTAAATTCCGTCAACATTTTTGCACTGTTAAAGAACTCCTTTATTGCATCAACTACCGTATGTTCAATCAAATGCCAAGATTTGTTGTAAAACACTATATTGAACCCATCAGGGCTAGGTACCTTGGTTGAGTTGAAGGACATTAATAACTTCTCAATTTCTTGACTGGTGACTAGTTTAATCAAGTTCTCCGCTTCTTGAGAAGAGAGGTGAAATGACATGAGTTCTCTCAAAAACTCTTGATAGGATATGACATTGGATGGTTTCTGCATCAGGTGGGAGAAATAATCATAGGCCCCTTGAAGCAAAGATTGTTGGGAATTAAGTTCTTGATAGTTTTGCATCAATGAGAGAATCATGTTTTTGTTTCTTCTGGAAATTGCAATTCTATAAAATTAAGTTGTGTTACGATCACCATCCTTCATCCATTCCAACCTCAAACTTTGATTCATCAGCGACCAATTAAACGTAAATGCACTGGTGAGATGATGCATGGCAATTCGTTCAAGTTCCCACAAGCTAGGAGAATGGGGATTAGCTTGAAGGTCTTCCTGAACCTTGTCAAGAGCACAAGTGGTTGTGTTCAGAAGATGGTATGTATTGCCCACATTCGACTGAAAGAGTGTTTCATAACATGTTTAATGAGTGTGAGTCTCTTGGCAAATATGAACTGTTTGTAGCCTAGAATAGGAAAATTGAGAGCTTTGAGGATGCAGGGCTTAAATTCAGCAAGGTCAGCAAGAAAATTATTAAATCTGGAAGGTGGGAATGTTCTCTCGGTGTCCAGGTGAGTAAGTAAGACTGAATGTGTTGGACATGGGTCCCTCTCACATGGAGGGACTCCATGTCCACAATTGTGGCATCGAAATTGATGTCGCATTCTGCAGTTGTTGAAAATAAGAAGAAAAAGACAGCTACCTTGCCTATATAAGGCACTCCTTGCTTAATCAAAAATCCAAAAACATAGAGAGAAAAACCAGAGCAAAGCAATGCTCTAAAGTTAGGAAATATATTCCTAAAGGGTTGATGAGTGACAAAATAGTGAGGTTAGTATTTTTAGATTGGGAAACGCCTTGTGAGCCACCATTTTGGTTTTATCTCTGTATATCTACTATGTGTAATAGTGGAAGAATTATTCTGAGTTTTGTTCATAGGCGTAGCTCAAAGTTAAAGGTGAACCACGTTAAATATTTTGTGTTCATTTTGTTTATTTTATTTTTTCTTTTCACAAAATACACATACTGCGCCCAACAAGTGGTATCAGAGCTGTGTTTTCATTGAAGGTATTTTTTTGAAAAGAAGCACATCACCAGTAAGACAAAATTACAATGAATTTTTTAGTGTGATCCATTCGAAAAGTTGACGTAAAACGGCAAAAATAATGAATAATACTGCAAAGTTGTTTTAATAAATTTGCAAGAGCAATAGTAACTGGGTCTCGAGACATACTATTCACAAGTTACTATTTACTGGATGTCACAATACTATTTTAGTAGAGTCCGACAACTCTACTCCAGTGAGCACTATTCACAAATTACTATTTACCGAATCCCATGGTGAAAATTTAGAAGATATCTTTCTGTCAAATTTTGACGTCCTGGTTCCATCTTTTAGGCCGGTTTTCTCAAATTAGGCTTAATTTGGCAAATGGAGGTGAAGATGAACAAAATGATCAATCTAAATGGTATTAACTACCGTATATGGCAAACCAAGATGAAGGATCTCTTGATGATTACAAAGATGCATTTGCCAGTATTTTCGACAACTAAACCGAAGGAAATCTCCAACAAAGATTAAGAGTTTGAGCATGAATGAGTGTGTGATTATATTCAACAGTTTGTTGATGATAATGTGTACAATCACATTTGTAACGAAACTCATGCAAGAACGCTATGGAATAAGCTAGAGCAGTTGTATGTTCAAAAACTGGCAACAACAAATTGTTTTATCTAACAAAATTGATACAGGTAAAATACCAAGAGGGTACTTCAGTAGCTGATCATTTAAATAATATGGAAGGGATGGTTGATCAGTTATCAAAGATGGGCATAAAGTTTGACGATGAGGTGATTACTCTAATGATGCTAGCTTCATTACCAGAGTCTTGGGAGACTTTGAAGGTGTCTTTAACAAATACTGCACCAAATAGTGTATTAAAAATAGAGTTTTTTAAAGCAGTATACTAAATGAAGAGATGAGATGTAAATCACAGCATGCAGCCTCTTCATCACATTCAGATGTTCTACTTACAGAAAACAGAGGAAGGAGTTAATCTAGAGGTCCAAAGTCTACAGACAAGAGCAGAGGAAAGTTAAACAAATATGCAAATGTGAAATACCATTACTGTAAGAAGAAAGGCCATCTCATGAAATTTTGTCGAAAGTTGAAGAAGGAAAAAAGCAAAGAAGTGAAGAAAGAAAAAAGTAGTGATGATTAACAATAACATTGTTGATGTATTCAACTTTGTTATTGATACAGAGATAGTCAGCCTGGTGTTGCAAGAAACAAGTTGGATAGTTGATAGTGGAGCTACTGTTTATGTTACATCTCACAAACAATTTTTCTCATCATACACACCTGGAAATTATGGCGTTGTTAAGATGGCAAATGGAAATCTGTCAAATGTTGTTGGCAAAGGAGATGTTTCTTTAGAGACAACAAATGATTCAAGACTGTTGCTGAAAGATGTCAGGTACATTCCTGATATGAGTCTGAACTTAATTTTTATAAATAGGCTAGATGATGAAGGTTTCCAAAATACTTTTAGAAACAAAAAACGAAAGCTTACTAAGGGCTCATTAGTAGTGGGTAGAGGTCAGAAGTACTCAAGATTGTATATGATGTAGGCAAAGCTCTTTAATGATGTTATCAATACAGTGGAGAATGATAATACAGTTAATTTGTGGTATAAAAAACTAGGTCATATTGGTGAGAAAGGGATGACTCAGCTTGTAAAAAGGAATATGCTATATAATCTAAATTAGATAAATCAAAAGAAATGTGCAGATTGTATAACAAGGAAACAAAACAGGGTTTCTTTCTAGAGTTCTCCTCCATCTAGAATGAAGAATGTTCTAGATCTGATTCACTCATATTTGTGCAGATCATTGCCAAAGTCACTTGATAACGCACAGTACTTTATGACTTTTATTGATGATCATTCTAGGAAAACGTGGGCCTATACTCTGAAGACTAAAGATCAAGTACTAGATATATTCAAACAATTTCACGCCTCAGTTGAGAGACAAACTGGGAAGAAGCTGAAGTGCATTCAGACAGACAATGGTAGAGAGTACATCGAATTATTTGATGCTTACTATAAAGAGCATGGTATTCGACATCAAATGACACCACCAAAATACCGCAATTGAATGGCGTAGCTAAGAGGATGAACAGGACTTTGATGGAAAGAGTCAGATGTTTGCTTTCACATTCAAAGTTGCCTAAGGCATTTTGAGGTGAAGCTTTACTTGCAACTGTTTATTCATTAAATCGTTTACCATGTGTTCTTCTCCAATATGAAGTTCCAGCAAGGTGTAGTCAGGAAAGAATGTTTCATATGATCATTTGAGAGTCTTTGGTTGTAAAGCCTTTGTTCATATTCCTAAAAATGAAAGGAAAAAGCTTAATGTCAAGACACGACAGTGTGTATTCATTGGCTATGGTCAAGATCAATTTGGCTATAGGTTTTATGATCCGATGCAGAAAAGACTTATCAGGAGTCGTGATGCTGTGTTTGTTGAAGATCAAACTATTGAAGATATCAACAAGGCGAAGAAGGAAGTTCCAAGCTCCAATGATGACTCAACAAGCTTCCGATTGAATCCTTCAATAATGGTACCTAGACAAGTTGGAGATGAAGTGCAGAATAATCACTTAGAATTTGATAATGCAGATGCCCCCAATGAAGTTGAACCAGAGGATGATGATGGTGTTCACATTCAACCACTAGTACTTGAAGATTCTCCAGTCCCATTACGAAGATTTAGTAGAAATAGACAACCATCTACTAGATATCCAGTTGATTAGTATGTAATGTTGATTGATGGGAGAGAACTAGAAAGCTTTGATGAAGCCATGAATGATGAACACAAGAAGAAATGGAAAGAAGCCGTGCAAGACGAGATGAAATCCTTGCATGAGAATAAAACATTCGAGATGGTGAAGTTGCCAAAAGGCAAAAGAGCATTGAAGAATAAATGGGTGTTCAGAATCAAGCCTGAAGAACACAACGACCATTCTCTATTCAAAGTAAGATTAGTAATCAAAGGATTTGACCAAAAGAAAGGTATTGACTTTGTCGAAATATTTTCACCGGTGGTGAAAATGACGTCCATACGTACAGTGCTAGGGCTAGCCGCAAGTTTTAATCTAGAGGTTAAACAAATGGATATCAAAACTGCCTTCTTATATGGAGATTTGGAAGAAGAGATATACATGGAGCAGCGAGAGGGTTTTGTAAAAAAGGAGAAAGAAGACTGTGTTTGTAGACTAAAGAAGAGTCTATACAGTCTAAAACAAGCATCAAAATAGTAGTATAAGAAGTTCGAGTCTGTTATGGGGGAGCAAGGCTACAAAAAACTACGTCAGATCACTGTGTATTTGTGAAGAAATTCTCTAATGATGATTTCATTATTTTGTTGCTCTATGTGGACGATATGTTGATTGTTGGTAAGAATGTTTTTAGAATCAATAATATGAAGAAACAACTGGATAAGTCTTTCGCCATGAAAGACTTGAGATCAACAAAGTAGATTTTTGGCATGCAGATTATCAAAGACAGAAGTGCTAAGAAACTATAGTTGTCACAAGAGAAGTACATTAATAAAGTACTTCAGAGATTTAAACTGGACAAAGTTAAAGCGGTTAGTTGTCCTCTTGCTAATCACTTTAAATTAAGTTCCAGAGAGTGCCCTTCTATAGATGAAAAAAAGGAAGAAATGTCCAGAATTCAATATGCTTCAGCAGTTGGAAGTTTGATGTATGCTATGGTTTGTATACGACCAGATATTGCTCATGCAGCTGGAATTGTGAATTGTTTCCTTTCAAATCCTGGAAAGGAACATTGGGCTGCAGTTAAGTAGATTTTCAGGTATATTCGAGAGTAATCCAAAATATGCTTATCTTTTGAAAGAACATAACCTATGTTAGTTAGTTACACAGATGCAGATAAGGCTAGAGATGCTGACTCAAGAAAGTCTACATCAGATTACTCGATTACTTTTACAAGGGGAGCTGTGGCATGACAATCAAAGTTGTAGAAGTGTATTGCACTTTCTATAATTGAAGCGGAGTTTATTGCAGCAACGGAAGTCTGTAAGGAGTTGCTATGGATGAAAAAGCTCTTTAATGAACTTGGTATCAAGCAAGAACAGTATCAGCTGTTTTGTGACAGTCATAGTGATATTTACTTTAGTAAAAATGCCTCTTTTCACTTATGATCAAGACACATTGATGTGGGATATCATTGGATCAGAGATGTGATGGAAACAAAACAATTACGATTAGAAAAAATCTATATTGATGAAAATGGATCAAACACGTTAACCAATATTCTACCAAAAGGCAAGTTCGAGTATTGTCAATCAGTAGTAAGCTTGATAGAGCCCTTCATGTAATCAGGAGGAGGAGATTTGTTGGACATGGGTCCCTCTCACATGGAGGGACTTCATGTCCATAATTGCGGTATCGAAATCGGTACTGCATTCCGTAATTGTTGAAAATAAGAAAAAAAAGACAATTGTAAGGTAGCTGTCTCACGCGGCGGAGTACCCTGCTTTATAAAAAATCAAAACAAAAAAATAGAGAGAAAAATCAGAGCAAAACAACGCTCTGAAGTTAAGAAATATATTCCTAAAGAGTTGATGAGTGACAAAATAGTGATGTTAGTATTTTTAGGTTGAGAAACACCTCGTGAGTCACTATTTTAGTTTTTATCTCTGTATATCTACTATTTGTAATAGTGGAAGAATTATTATGAATTTTGTTCGTGAACGTAGCTCAAAATTAAGGGTGAATCATGTTAAATATTCTGTGTTCATTTTGCGTATTTTATTTTTCATCTTCGCAAAATACACCTTCTGTGTCCAAAAGAATGGTCTAAAAGGTTGGGAGAAATGAATGTTATGTATCTAATTGGAAAGGCTATGAACCAGTAGAGATTTGCCATGTTGCGATCAAGTTTTTTCTTAATGAAATCTGCTCCATCTTGCTTGTTGCACTAGGTGTAAAAAGATGCATTGTCTCATATCAGTCCGAGGGGTGCCCACAGACCTTATCCCTCGTGCTTCCTCAGGATTTAGGATGGAATTAAAGTCACCCATTAAACACCAAGGTTGATGAATAGTGGCTGATAGAACTTTCAGCTGAGACCACAGTGCTGATCTTTGGTAAGCACTGTTGTGCGCGGGATGAAAGAGATGTAGAGAGTCTTACCTGTATCCTTTCGAACCACTTCAATGTGAATCAATTGGTCAGAGATAAAGATAGCATTAGCAGTGACTTCCAGGGCATTGTAAAAAATCAAAATTCTGCCATTTGGGTGATGGGTATAGTTGGATATCAGATTTCAATGGCGAAGCCAAAAATGCAAAAAGGTTGCAACTGTGGAGTTTTATACCTGTCTTCAAGAAACCCGCAATAGAAGCTTTATTCTGGTATTGCATAACAAAAGTTTTTTACGAGGGACATTAGTCCCTTGAACTTTCCAAGCAATAATCTTCATGTGTTGGAGTCCCCAGTGGGAGCTTTCTTCTTTATGCTTTTTCGCCGATTCATAAGCCACTTCCCAATTGGGGATCGTGGTTGGAGTGTGCTGTGTGATTGGCCGGGGCTCACTCTCAATGCCATCATCCGGAGAGGATCTTGCTTCTTGCTGGTGGTCTGCATTGCTCCTCCAAGGGTCCCCATTATCAGAATTCTTAAAATAATTCATTTAAACTAAATTCTATAAATTTTACTGATATCGAATAGGTTAAAGCGTTACACGATTACTATTAGCCATTAATACATTGCCGAAAGCCAATTATAGATTGACTACAAATCATATATACTCTATAGTGTCGCCTCTGTTAAACCGTTTCTATCACATCCTAAAACTATATAAATAAAACATCAGTGACTATTCTGAAATGTAGGTCCCCACTTTCGATGAGTAGAGTTTGAATTGTGAAAGTTTCTAAGAAAATAATCTTCTTCGCGGCAAAGAGACGCTTGGTTCCTCCTGAAAACCGAAGATGCACCAACTTGTGCGAGGAATGCGTCGCAAGTAGAGTTCTTTTTTTGAAATTACGTCGCAAGTAAAGTTCTTTTTTTGAAATTACGTCGCAAGTAAAGTTGCGAATACAAAAAGAAAAAGACGAAAAAGAAAACTCCAACTTCTATTACAACTACAGATTGAATCTATGCTATCAAGAAAGTCAAACACTTCAATCCTATTCGGATTCAAAGCTAAAATTTTCCACTTTGCTCTTGGAAAGATGCCAACTTGGCTTCAATGTGACGCTCACTACTGTTTAGTACTTTCGTGCCTACCCCATGCTTGGCACCACCTACCTCTTTGTTCAACAACCCCAGTTACCGGACCCACCAAGCTCCAAAATTCTCTCTTTCGTGTGCTCTTTGGTCTTTGGCTGATGTTGGGAAGTGGGTATTAATCGTCAAGCCTTTTCTCTCTCACAGTTCTGTTCTTTCTTTGGCTTGAACTCTCTCTGACTTGTTATAATGGAGTCAAAGCCGTTGAGAGCTTCCTTTCCTGCAATTACAGGTTCTGTTGCATCTTCAACGACTACTTGTTATTTTGCTCACCTAGCCAGGAAGAATTCATTGACATTGTCACCTTCCCTTTCAAGCTCCGAGAAAAGGCGCATTCTTTCTGTACAGGCGTTTTCTTTATCCTCTGGGTACGGAAATAGCAAGCTTTTTGTCAATATTTGCTAGTTACACAACTTCAGCTCGTAATTCTTGATTGGAATGAATACGCGTTCTTAGAGTGATGGTAGCTGCGAAAGTCTCAAATGTGATTGAATCAGTAATTGCTCCTACGCTTGTCAGGCATCCTGTTTTACTTTTGTTCTTTGCTAGGATGAACTCATTTCTGATTTCTTCTCTGATCATTTGTTTGCTTGTGTTGTTTCCGTACGGTGATCATTTTGTTTTTCAATATTTGAGGTTGTGAATTACTTTTTCTTATTTAGGTCCTTACCCTTGAATTTGTCTTATATGGTATGCATCTTTGTGTACGCGAATTACTAAATTTATTGTTATAATCAGAAGTCCTCGAACACAATATCAACTGAGATTAACTGTTAGATATCGGCAGCATGAATGTGAAATGCTGTCTGATATAAATTGATATTATTTTTTTTGGAATTTAAATTGATATTATTCGTAAATCGAATTTATTTGTTTTTTCTTATATTATGATTGGTGTTAACTTTCCTTTTTTCTCTTTTTCCCTTTGGAAGAAGGGGAGGGGTAAGGAGTGATAATGTGGATACACTGCTGTTTCGTTTCCTTATATGTCACATTAATATGAGAAGACTATTTGCACCAAGGAGAAGTTCCATGAAATTGGATTTCATGTTACTAGAAAGTGTAAATCGAGTGCTCTGGTACCTGAAACCTATCAGATTGGTGCTTCTTCAATTATACTTTATCATGCTTCTATGCGTGAGTTATCATAATCATCTTTCTTGTGCAATTTCTTGTGCAACGCATAATAGTCACTGGTTAAAAGGACGTGTAAACACAGAACTATCAAGCCAAAATGAGCTTCAGACTTCAAGGAAACTTAGTGCTTCCAGGAAAGTCGTGTATATAATGGATCTTCATCACTTTCCTTATACTTCCAATTCCTAGAGTTTGAATGCAGCCAAGTGAAATAGTTTGAATTTGTCCTAGTTTGTAATGAATCAGTTCCAAAAGGCAGAGATAAGAATCCCTTCCACTTCAAAGTTCAGTATAGACAAGGAGAAAAACAACACCTTTGAATTCAACCTTTTAATGGAAACCATGAGTACATGTAGATGCATATATTCCCTCCACCCTGTTTGATTTGGACAATTGAATGCCGTAGGAGTTTCTAACATAAACGAATTTTGCATCCCAAAAGTTGTGAACTTTTGGCTTCAATTCTCACTTAAAAGTCCTTTGTTACTCTTTTTACCTTCCTGACACCTACCCTCTCTTTAACAACCACCGAAACCAATAAGTGCCGCGTCTCTGTTTTTCTCATGTGCTCTTGTTTTCGTCTTTGACTGGTTTTGGCTGGTGCATGCTAATCGTGAACATATCTTTCTTCGAAGTAATCTCTTTTATTAGCTTGAATTCTCTCTGCCACCTTACAGTGGAGGCAAATCCGTTGAGAGCTTCGCTTCCTGCAATTACCTTGAACAGTTGCTATTTTCCTCACCCTATCAGGAAAACCCTGTTGACATTAGCGCCTTTTCTTTCAAGTTTTGGAAAAGGGCGCATACTTTCGCTGTAGGCATGTTCTTCTTTTCCCGCTAGGTATAGAAAGCAACTCTTTCGTCCAAATTTGATTGAAAGACTTCTGCTTGTAACTCTTGATGGACATTTTCTTTTTTTTCTTTGTCAGCGAAACTTATTTCTCAGTGCTAGTCTGTTTGTTGTTTGCTTGCATGTTCTTTTTGTCTTTTGAGAAGGTAATATCTTGATTTCTGATTCTTTTTGAGTTGTTGAGGCTGCATATTGCAGAGTCTGTGAAACTTACTCCGTTGATTATGTTATTGCTGTTGAATTTGGCTTGTAGATAGTATGCTTCTTTATTAACAAATTCTATAGGTTCCTAAGTTCTATGCTAAAGAATTTTTGAAACAAAATACTAATTGAGATTTTAATTGTTGATATCTGCAATTAATGAACTAATGATTCTTTCTTAATGCAACAATATAAACTTGAATTGCCTCTGATGTTTGAGATTATCTATGGCTAAAAATTTGTTTATTAGTTCTTATTTTGCGATTGGTGATTTATTTCCTTTTCTCTCTCTCTCTTTTTTTTTTGTTGTGAGGGAGCTAGGTTTTGAGTTGTGCCTCATATTATTTGAAGAGATTATTCTACCACTGAAGCTCCCAGTAAGGAAGGGGGTTTCACGATGAAAGGCATTCTAAAGGTTTTCTTTGTTGGAGGAGGGCATATATGTTTTTTGAGTTTTCCTTGTTGATGTTTTAAAAGAGAAAAAAATCCTAGATATAGAGGGCTTTTATCTCTTTGTCAAGTATGGAATGAACATGATTGTTTTGGTCACTCACTCGCCAAACCACATAAAATTCTTGTGTTATCTTCTCTCTGTCATGTGTGTGTGATATTTCTCAATTATTTTGCTGACAGGTTATGAGAATAGTGTTTCCATGAAAGAGAAGTTACGTACATTGGGTTGCACATTATTAAAAGAAAGTGTGTCAAAACATGTGAAACCTGTCGGATAGGCACTTGAATCTTAACTTTATTATGCTGACATATCAAGGTTATGGTAATTAAACCTACTTTATCATGCTTATATGCATGAACTAAGGTAATCATCTTCTCTGTGGAATATGTGATACTGGTGGATTTAATCCGACTGGTTAAAATCAAGGGTAGACATGGAACTAATTGGTTATATAATCTTCTTGCTTCAAGGAAACTTGGAACTTCTAGAGAATTCCTGCACATGATTGACCTTCATTATGAATTCATCCATTTTTGTACATTGCAAATTTTTAGTGATAATCATCTTTGTTTCTGTTCAATTCCAACCATTGCTTCTTTCTGTGAATGCTTTTATGAGTCTCAAATTGTTTCTGCATACAATCATTTAATCGGAAGGTTCTGAGCATATTCAGCCAACTTATCAATGTCATTAATCTTTTTGTATATGCCCAACATATGTAGATTGGAAAAGAAGAAAACGGTGGACGAAATTGAGAACTTGAAACTAGAAAATATAAGGCATTCCTTGATTCGACAAGAGGACAGTATTATATATAGCCTCCTTGAAAGATCCCAATATTGTTATAATGCTGATACATATGACCCCGATGCTTTCACCATGGATGGTTTCCATGGATCTTTGGTGGAATTTATACTCAAGGAATCTGAAAAGCTTCATGCTCTGGTATGTTGCACTTGAGCTTCTCAAATTGCAAACAAGACCTATATTATGCATGTTTTCACAATTACTCTGTACATCAGGCTGGTAGATATAAGAGCCCTGATGAGCATCCTTTCTTCCCTGAGGACTTACCTGAGCCACTTTTGCCACCGTTGCAGTATCCAAAGGTAAGATCTCAAATATGACAAGTGCATCCATGCTCTCTCTCTTTCTATATGGGATATCCTGGTCACAACTCTCTTGAGCTCGTTTGTTCTTCTTCTTTTATCATAATTGTTTTCTTACCAAATAGGTACTGCATCCGATTGCTGATTCCATTAACATAAATAAGAAAGTCTGGGATATGTACTTCAGAGAACTTATACCTAGGTTGGTCAAGGAAGGAAATGATGGAAATTGTGGATCTGCTGCTGTCTGTGATACAATCTGCCTTCAGGTATGCTTTTAACTGAATGTATCCACTTGCTGATGGTTTAAAACCAATTTGGCATCGAAATGATGGGCAGTTGCAAATTATTTTTTTGTTACTTCCCTTTGAGTCTGAGATAACAAAAACTGTGCTATATGTCCTTGTGTTTTTGGGGAATCATGAATGGTTAGACTTCCATGAGAACAAGATTGTATCCGAAGAACTCATTTTAGTTGAGATTTTGCTTATTACTTGAAACAGGGTTAAGTTTGTAATTGCAACTTGCGATTTCTCATCATGGTGCCCTAATGCCCATGATATATATAATACTGAAACATGTTTTATCTGGTTCTTCGACAGATGTTGGTGGATTCATATATGGATGCATGCACTTGCATGAGTTCATATTATATTTCCCACGTTCTACTTGTAATGCCTTCATTTCTACCATAGCCACTTATGTTTTTTTTGAAGCTGCAAAATGGATTGCCTTATGGATTGATCCTATCCAACTTGCACTGTTCTTGAAAATTTCCAGACAAGTTAGCTCTATGGCAATGAAGAAATCTTCAGGATCCCTATGATTGGTTATCTTTTCCTGACAATTTAGTTATTAAATTGGAATTTCTTCTCTTAAGATCCTATTTCGCAATTGATGAAGCATCTTAAGGAAGTGCTATCTTTTTTCCGTGAATAATTTTTCTTCCCATTCCTAAAGGAGCTGAAAATTTGCGTTAATATAAAATAGAAGTTATTATGACATATATTCTCTTAATTGCAGGCTCTCTCAAAAAGAATCCACTATGGTAAATTTGTGGCTGAGGCTAAATTTCGAGCCTGTCCAGATGCCTACGAATCTGCAATTAGAGCACAGGCATGCCCATGATAAATTCCTTAACTTTATTTTTCTCTTCATAAAGCGGGGTATTGTTGGTATGTGCTCACCCTGGTAGGCTCTGAGTTTTGCAGGACAGTGACAGATTGATGGATTTGCTGACATATCCAGAAGTCGAAGATGCAATCAAGGAGAGGGTCGAAATCAAAACTAAAACTTTTGGCATGGAGGTGACGCTACCCGTTGAGGGAGACGGGGTTGCCCCTGCATACAAGATCCGACCAAGCTTGGTTGAGGACTTGTATGGTGAGTGGATCATGCCATTGACAAAAGAAGTACAAGTTGCATACTTATTGAGAAGGCTGGATTGAACTTGGCTATATATGTTTATAGTTATGTGGAACCTCTCTGTTTTTTGGGTACTTGTTTAAAGCTTGTTATTTGAAACTCTGGATATATCTCTAAGGTTTCAGAGATGCACAATTATAGTGCAACGCTTAGGCCAACAACCTTATATATGTTCTTAACGTCTTATGACCGTGAATGAAAAAGATCATTCTAATCTGTTAAAGAATTCATATTTTGGGTGAGGCAATGTTTTCCCATTTTAGATGATGGTTCAGAGTTTGAAGTTCCGCCCTATAACTTAAACATACTAACACATTTCCCACTTGAAGGCCTCAAGTTTCCCAACTGGCGTCTCAAGATATTTAGCACACAGCTTGTAGTTGATGTGTTGGAATAGGCTGTGCTGGAGTTTCCAGCTCAACCTTATAAAGGATTCCAAGCTTTTGGCTTCTACCATATTAAATGTTTAGTGGTCCATAAGCTTCCCATGATGAAATTGGCCAAAAAAAGAAGAAAAATAACCATGCCAACTTGATTGCGGGAATTACAGATTGTGTTTGTGCTATAATGATGCCAGGATTTTAGTCATCATGAACAACCGGCAAAAGCATACGTGATCATTGGCATTTCAGCATAAGAAATCTGACGAGGTTAGCCAAACGGCACTCGTGTTAAGCAAGAAAGATTTTGTTCCATGGAGGAATACTATGTAACACACAAAAGGTTTTGGACTAACACTATTCGTCAATGATTATATTATAGTCAAATATTTGTATTGAATGTTATAAATTTGAGCTAAACAGAAATTTCGATACCATTTTTACGAAAGGTTGATTCCGTTACTCAAACATATGATATTATAGTCAGGGCTCTTGTTAACGCTTTATAGACCTTAGACGAACTAAAAAAAGATCCCAATAAATGGGCAATAGGTAAATGTGTAAATTTTTAAAACATATTTTTTATTATTAAAATTTAATATCTATACATAAATGACTCAATTTATAAGTTTACACACTCAACAAAATATTAAGTGATTAGATCATCAGTTAATAATATCTTGCAAATTTCAATAGCAATAAAATCATTAAAAATAGTTAGCAAAATAGTAATAACAGAAATCGAACAGCAAAACACTAAGAGAATAGCACTAACAAATACATAGATGATCATAATTTATGAAAAACAATTTCTTCGTGCATTTTTATATGCAAAATCATTAATAATATTATTAAAATCAATACGTTCAACATATCCTTTTCGATAAATAAAATAGCTAAATTATTTAACCTATTATAGTCTTATTTAATTATCAAATAATTTTTATTTAATCATCAAATATATCCAACTATTTACGGTCTTATTAAATTATCAAATAATTTCTATTATTATTTAATTATCATGGCATGTTTAATAGATTAATACGAATTTTTATAATAAATGAAACCGTTTATGTAATCTTTGAATTGAATAACTTAAATTATTTAATTTAGTCATATTATCATAAACTTATGTAAACCTCTACAAGAGCACAAATTCAACAATTATTACATTAGTTGTGGCAAAGTATAATGAAAATTATAATTACAAAAATTAAATTATTTATTAATGTTTAATTATGTTTTTATAAATAATAAGTAATCTAAAAATAAAAAAGAAGAAACACAAATAAATGCAATATCATTTAATATTAATGTTCTGATTTAAAATGCTAATATAATGTCAGGTTAATGACAAATTATAAATTAATTATAATATATTCAAATATTTAATTAGTTAAAAATACATTAAAAATAAAAAACTTTACTTTTAAATTATCACTTAAAACTCATAAGACAAAATCGAGGTGAAAATTTTTTACCATCAATTTTTGAGTTGAAGTATCTTAGATTCATATTTTGATAAAAATAAAAAATTAGAGGGTAAAAAATATACTCAGATACTTCAAAGATATTTATAAATTTAACAAGTTAATGTTATATAACTAATAAAGGAAACTATTTAGCTTCCAAAATTAAATAGCGTTAACTTTCTTAGTAAGTATTTATTAGTTAATGTTAACTTTCTCTTCTCCTCTGATTGAAAACTAAGAATTTATCACCTTTCTAACTGAAGAAATGTCAAAAAAATTATGCTGAAGTGCATTAAAGGTAAGCCTCTAGTAAGGATAAGCCTTGAGCAAGTGGCCTGCCTGTTTCTGCCTCTGCCTCTGCCTCAGCCTCAGTCTCTACCCAAAGGCAACACTGCTATAGAGTGAAAAAAGAGTAACTTTAACCGTTACTTCAAAACTCACCCTCCCCAAACCCAAGGCTCAACCTGTAACCTTGGACTGACTGTTATTATTGTCGCAGTGTATAAATCCTGCAAAACGAGTGTCTGTAAGATTTCAACTTAGCCACCCCAGATGGCCATTGACCTTAATAATGATATTTAATTCTTTTATGTGTAATATCAAAGCCTCGTAGGGAAATGTTTTTTTTTTTCCACTAAAGTATATTTTACCATGTATTTTAGCATTATCTTAAGTATGAACTAGTATTTTCCAAATTTAATTCTAAATTCCATTATATGCCTACTTTGTTGTGTACCTTTTGGACTGAGAATCTACATATGCTGTAAGGTAGTAGTTTGCAAAATGAAGATATTTGGTATTTATCAAAATAAGTTATACTTAATTTTTAAGTCAAATAGAACCTAAAATGCAATAAAGAGATTTCTTAGTTACTTAAATATCTAGTCTTTAGAAGATATAGCCAATATACCCTTTTTTTGTAAGGTTTTCATATTCTATCTCTCTCCCTCATTTTATATACATACACCCCTGTATATGACGACCTTTTTAACTTGTTTAACTCAAAAGTAATCATCATGTAAGATGCAATGAAAATTGTTTACTCTTATGACAACTAGATCAATGCATTGTTACTCTGATCGATCGGATTAGACTCTCCCAGAAGGAGATTGGCTTGCCCCTAAATTTATATATATATACTAAAAAGAAAACATGAAATTAAAATTATATAATATTTGATTAGTATAATTTAACAATTTGTTTTTACAAAATTTTCATTTATAGATCTCAATAGGCCATTGCTAGCTAGCCAACAGATAAATTTATACTTATTTAAAATTCATACACAATTAGTTATCCTTTGAGTGTATCAAATAAAATACGATAAAGTATAATAAGTCTCTGTTTGGTTGGGCTTATATTAGTAGGATTTTTGTTACTAGAACCTTTTCTTGTAGATCTTTTCTGATAAAAACTTTTTTAAAAAGTTAGTTAGAATGTTTAGTTGTTATTTAAAAAAGAGTTTTTTTGAAGATCTTCATACGGTAGACTGTTTGGTAATATAAAAAAAAAAATACTTTTGATTTTAATTATATTTATTTTATAATAAAAATTATTTATAAATATAAATAT
>JANZLD010000008.1:17623931-17644261 GCA_026413575.1 Erythroxylum carthagenense | reverse complement strand
TTAGACTCAAATATCATCCCGAGCTTAGACAACTTGAGGATGAAACTCAATGTTTTGAAATAATCAGGCTTGAGTTTTGATCAATCTTAGTCTGACTCGTTAATTGTGAGCCAAATTGAGGTTAGACTCAAATATCATCCCAAGCTGAGACAACTTGAGAATTAATGGGTAAACTCACGTATAGAGATAACAAGTCTTTACTCTATTTGAGTCAAGTTTTAAGTAAGATTAAGTTCTTAATTGTTCAATTTTTATCTTAAAATTCTAATTTAAAAAATATTTAGCATCTTTTCTTTTTAATAAATGAATTTTATAATTAAGATGAAACGTATGCAACAACTTTTTATATACTATAAATTATGTTCAGATGGGCCCGCTATTTTCTGATCCAACGGCGCAAATGGGCGCTTACATCGATGCGGACGCAATCTAAAAACTTTACCAAATCAGAAAATCAACTTAAATAAGGTTACTGCTTATCGTTATTTTGGTCGTATCATATACATAGTGCATATATACTTTCTATTTATGCTCTCTTGAACACGAACCCTAGGTTTTGATTCAAAATTCTCAGTAACTGTAAATTCAATTCACACCTCTTTGATTGGGGAATCATGGCTACTGGAGATCTTCTCAATATTCATCCCACAGAGCTCAAATTCCCATGTAAGTTTCGTTGATTTCTCTTATGCCGTTTGTTTCGTGTCCCAGGAATGACAAGAACGTATTGAAATAATCGGTCAAGTTTGAATTTTAGGCCCTAAAGTCATTTGGTTTCGAAGTTGCCGTTAGATCATGTAATAGCAAGCAAAGTGATTACCGCAGGCCAGAGCCGTTTTGTATATAATCTGATTATGTTTTAATCGACATAAACGAAATCCAGATCATGGAAATCTTGTGTTTTTTGCTTTTTGTGCTGCTTTATTTACTACTTTTCCAGCGGAATTTATCTGTTTGGCTTGATAATATCAGTTGAAGTGAAGAAGCAAAGTTCGTGTTGTATGCAACTGAGTAACAAGACAAATAATAGTGTGGCTTTTAAGGTAGGTTCACTGTAGAGAAGTTTATGAATGATGAGTTGAGTGATATTGTTACTTATTGAGTATTGTAATTGAATAGGTAAAGACAACCAATCCAAAGAAATATTGCGTTCGGCCAAACTCTGGCATTGTCATGCCTGGAACCACTTGCAGTGTTACTAGTAAGTATTCTGTTATAAATGCTATTAATATCTTGAAATCGTGGAGTTAATATTGACCTAATGCTTTCACCACTCGAATTTTTGTTTTGTGTTTCGGTTTTGCTTTTTGATTTAAGTTTTATAGCCTCTGCTAGCCAGTTCCCTATAATCATTGCTGACCCAAAAGCCATTCTGATCTTGAATATCTTCGAGAATAAGTGTTCTATACTGGATTCAGGATAAGTGTTGAGCCAACGGCTATTTTTTGTGGCTTCCCTCACTTGTTCTGTTGCTTCAATGTTAATTCACTTCCTGCAATGTGCATAGTTACAATGCAGGCGCAAAGAGAGGCTCCACCGGATTTGCAGTGTAAGGACAAATTCCTTGTACAAAGTGTCGCTGCACCTAATGGGGCAACAACCAAAGACATAACTCCAGAGATGGTAGGAGACTCCTCTCTCTTTGTATGTATCATTCTCATAGGCACTCACATGTCCTCAGGCTTAAGAATTTCCTTGAATTTGCTTTGCAGTTTGCTAAGGAGGATGGTAAGGTTGTGGAGGAGTTCAAATTGCGAGTGGTTTACATCCCTGCCAATCCTCCGTCACCAGTCCCAGAAGGATCTGAAGAAGGATCACCCCCAAGGGGTTCTTCTCTTGAGAATGGTAACCAGGATGTGCAGCTGCTGGATGCCGTAAGTATTTATATTTGATTCTGTCTGCTCACTGTTTTGTTGATCCCCCTGACGGAAAAAAAGATGTAATTCTGATTAGATAAATTACATCTGTTTATACCAATTCTTTATTTTGATGCATGTTATCCCTGACTTTTAAAATTTCACTCCAGGTTTGTAGGTCTTTTGAAGAGCCTAAAGAGAAATATTCTGGGGTAAACTTTATTTCATTCTTTTTATACCTAAAATATTTAACTTCAATGACGAAAACTTCTTCTAGACAAGGTTGCTTTTGTTTTTCTAGTATTATTCATTGAGCTGCGATGATTGTTGTCCATAAGGTTGCTCGTCGTTGGTTAGTGTATCAAGCATAATAGGAGGTTACCGTAATGGTTTAACATTGTGGGTTATTCTAGTGTTTCTGTCCCTTGAATTCAGGGAAGTTTTTGAAACTAGTGACCTGATCAAGCCTTTTCTATTAGCAACTGCTATTAATTTGTTGCATTCTATTGATGAAACTTCATTTGCAGGCATGGTCGGCGATATCAAAGTTGACTGTGGAGAAAAAAACTGCTCTGGAGCAAACAAAGAATCTACAGCTGGAACTGGTATTGCTTGCAAATCACTATCTTGATGTTTGTAAAATAGATTAAAGTGACAATGGCCTACTTTTTCCTGTATGTTAACATTTGAGTTTAGGTGGGCCTGGTGATGTGCAAATATTATGCATTCCTTTCTTATTTGATACTTGAAATCCATGGATATAAAACTTACATTTAAACTTTATGGGCTGTAGAAATTCCACGGATTTATATAAAAGGCATGAGTGTAGAAAGTCAAGTTTGCTGGTAGAATATTCTTGTATGCAATTATTAGTTCCTTGTCTGTTCCCCTGCTTTTTAATATGTTTTATCTGGTGCTGATCGTTCAGGATGTTCTTTTGTTATTTGGTGTTGTTTCTTACTGTCAGAACTCACTGTATATGCCTTTTCCTTCAAACTACTTGTGACAGGAGTTGATGAGAAAGCAAATTAGCAAGAATTCTTCTGGGGGCTTCTCCATGTTGTTTGTGTTGCTGGTTGGTATATTGGGCATCCTTATTGGTTATTTTATCAAAAGATCATAACATCGTCCAAGTGATTGGTATAGGTTGGTGAACCGGCTTCAAGCAAGTTTTGGGTTGGTAAGATCTTTTAGATGTTTTGTTAATGGGTTGGTAGGATCTTCTCAGATGTTTTCCCATATTTCTCTTGTACAATTGACGCTTACTATTATTTGACTCTTACATGTTTGATAAAGACTTTGTTAGTCCTGTGGTGATAGTTTGGGTAAAAGCCCCATAAATTTAATATAGCTTGTGATTGAATCCTTTAGTAGTATAGTCTTTGCTATTTTCCTTCGTTGAATCAAATATCTCCGTATTCTGCAGTTCTCTTAACCTGAAATGTACATTTTCTCCCATATGCACCTCTGTTCATTGACCTTTCTTGGAAAAATTGTAGACGTAGAAAGGAAGAGTTAATTGGTAACAGTAATGTGATGTATCACAAGTCTTGATTGCAAAGTTGGGAAACGGGAATCCAGTTTTAATACACCATTCATATTGATCTTCAAGTAAACGTCTTCGTCCTGATTCTTGCAAGTCGGTTTCCGATAAGTTTCTTCAATGTGTTTTGCCGTAATAAGGCTCGCCTCAGTTTTCTGAAGTTGGGAATGTTATAGTTCTGAGCTATGTATGCTCCAAGCAACGTCCCTAACATGAAAATGAAGACACTCGTATCAATCCTTGAAGAGAAAAAAAGGACTTAAGAGTCCTACCAGAGAAACAGAACATATGACTCTGATTATGTTTTGGATTCTGAGTTCTGAGACAGCTAAACTGTCTTAGTGGCAAACGTTTTTAAGTGTTAAAAATTTATCAGTTTATTCAATTTTGTAAATTAATTAGCTTTTATAAATCAAAATAAATTGATTAGTATTTAACTAATAATTTTGAATTAAACTTTAATTTTTTGATAAATAAGAATAATTTTTTAATTATTTAATTATATTCAATTTTTAATTGATCGTTTGACTGTCAGTAGAGTTTTTAATCTTTTGTTGGGTTTATATCAGTAGAGTTTTTTTTTTCTGTATATTATTTTTAGAACTTTTTTAAGAAACTAGTTAATCGTTTGACCGTTATTTAAAAAAGAGATTTTTTAAAAAGTTTCATACAGTAGACTGTTTGATAACATAAAAATAAAAAGCACATTTAATTTTAACTATATTTTATTTTATAATAAAAATTATTTATAAATATAAATATTATTTAAAGTATATTAAATAATATGCAAAGTACAATATATTAATTACTATATAATTTTAAGTCATATAAAAAATAAATGAAAATATATTTAACCAAATCTGTTATATGGATTATAACATAAGTAAAACTAATATCAAAATTAAATATTGAAACATATAAAAAAGCCAAATAATGGATTTGCAAGATAAACGTGAAGATGAGTTTGTAAGTATTGTGAAAATTATATGTAAAATATAAGACCAAAAAGAACTAAAAAATAAGCTTATGAATTGATTTGAAAATTTTACCCAAAAAATCATTTAAGAAGTTTTTTTTGATTAGCTTCAAATTTGAATTTCTTAAAAAGCTGTATTTTAACTGTTAAAAAATTCATATATATTAAAGAATTTTTTTTATTTTACAGTCAAACACTCATTTTTCTTTAAAAAGATTTTTATGGTGGAAAAAAGTATTTATTAACCTCTATTCCCAAAAATCTATCCAAACAGTCATTAAATGTAATTGCTTAAGTACCAACTATTTATATTAAATATAATATTACTTGCAAATAAAAAATAATAAAGAACATGTGGTATGTAGTAATAAGTTCCTAAAGTTAATAATATTTATTTCTCTTAATTTATTGAGCTCATTATAGCCCCATGTTCTTAATTTGTTTAAGGTGCATAGATTGGGAATATTTGTCAAAGTTTTGTCCCATATCTTCCGCCTCATGAATTCATATGTCTTTATTAACATAAGAAATGGGACGAGATTCCTATGCCACTTACCTAGTTCTGACATATGAGCGAAAGTAGACAAAATAGATATCTCATCGCCGCAAGAGACACCATAAAAGCTTTAAACCGTTGGGGTTTGTCTAAACTCTTTTGACATATGTCTTCACGTGAAGCAGAGTCACCTTCTAACGATCTTCTTGTTCAGAGCGCTGAATTTTTAATCCTCGGATAACAGTACCTTAAACACCAAGGTTGTTTTTAAATTAGTAAAAGCCCATGGTTAGTTGCTTGTGGATCTAGAAGCTACATTGACGGAGTGGTCACCTTTTATTGATAAACACTAGCTAGTTGACAAATTTCTCATCAACTCAAAGCCCACAAATCTTTGGAGTGTACCTCAGAGAGAGAGAGAGAGAGAGAGAGGCAATGGAAGCAGTGCTGAGAGGACGCGGGTTAGGGTCATCAATGGTAGTGATGGGTTTGGTGTGCATCCTAGCAATTGTGGTGATGTTACCAGAAGTTTCTGCAACTAGGTGGACTGTAGGATCGAACATGGGTTGGACTACTAATGTTAACTACACCATCTGGGCTCAAGAAAAACACTTCTACAATGGCGATTGGCTCTGTAAGTACTCTGTATCTCAAATCTAGCTTGTTGTCACTTGTATGCATAACCTTTTAGTTGAAGTATGGGCATACATTGGGAAATGGAGGAAAGTTAAGTAGATCCGAAATGGGTTCTGTTTCTGGTGAGCTGGTTCTTTTCAAGTTGCGACCTTTTTTCTTTTTTCACTCTTTGTTTTGTTAAGCATCCAGCTAGTTAGCATCTGGTTTTAGGTCAGTTTAATCCAGACAGCGTACACTGCGGTTGTTGTGCTGCATTAACTCTTAGTTTCTCATTGTAAACCTTTTTTTTTTTTTTTTGGGTGGAAAGCATCAGTTGATGTTTGGTTCTGTTTGCTTATTAATTTCAGAATGCTATTGTTTTTATGAAATTGAAAGCTTTAAAAAATGCATAATTGCAAATACAAAAAAGATCCATCCTTGTAGGAAGAAGAAATAGAATTACTTTTGGATCTGAAGGAAAACATATAAATTGATGGTCAAGTTTCGGGCTTTCTGTTATGTTTCTCCTCTTTTGTTATTCCAGGAATTAGATGGATGATTCTTACTTTACTGAAGAATGCTAATTGGTTACAGTGACAAAATCTAGAGCAAGTTGATGTTAAAGTGTTTGCTATCATTTATCTGATATCATAGTCTGATCAATACTTAAATGGGAAATACAGATCTGTAAGCTTTCCTTTTCACTTGTCTTTGGGTTCTTCTCGTTTACATGATTTCAAAAGGGATGTGGAACAGTTATCAACTGTCAGGATTGAATTACAAGATACACGAAAAGGTCGCAGAACTAAAATGTTGTCTTGTACAAAAATATAGTACACCTGTTTCCTTCCTCGAAGTTCAACGCTTGATTGCATTGGTGTTCAACTGATTGTTCCAAAACTATTTTAGTGTTCTGTTTCTTCATGTCCAAATCTTACTGATTGCAAAGTTCTTCCCAGTTTTTGTTTATGATAGGAACCAGATGAATGTGCTAGAAGTGAACAAGACCAATTACGAGTCATGTAACTCTGATCATCCGCTTCAAAACTGGACTAGGGGAGCTGGAAGGGACGTTGTCCCTCTGAACGTGACTCGCCCCTATTATTTCATTAGTGGGAAGGGATTCTGTTATGGTGGCATGAAGCTAGCTGTTAGTGTTGAAAATCCCCCTCCCCCTCCCAAAGCTTCACCCTTAAATGAGAAGAGTGCCTCTCCGTCTCCAGTTTTGGCTCTTAGAGGCCAATACGTTCTGCCAGCTGTTTTGGCCATTGGTGCAGTATGGGATGCCTTTGTCCATTTGTTGTAGTCGTGCAACTCAGCGTTTTCCCCACATTCTTATTGCTTAAAGTTTAGTAAACCAATCTGTGAATGGATATTTGAGTTTTCTTCCCCATTGCTTCTTTCTTCAGGGTTGTTTTGTAAAAGACAGTTGGCCTGAAATTGAATGTTGTGTTGCTTAAGGAAGGTGTTTGAATTGCTAAATGTTCACTAAAACTCCAAGGACTGGTGAGAAAAATGGCATTTGTCTTTGATTCCATGTAGTTTGTAGATATATGGGCCCCTCTACCATGTGGTAGGTGAGCTTATTTATGTGAAAATTCCCGCTGATTTTGGAATTGAATGGAGACGTATGTGCTTTGCTTATTGATCCTTTTGAGACCTTTTTTCAAATACTCTTTTAGTATTTGGTATGAACAGATAATGAATGGCCTTGGGGGAAATGACATATTGACATGGCGTCTTCTGCCTTAAACTGTGACAATTAAATTTTATAGGCTATAACCCAGCATCAAACTTGTTGCTCTGATCAGTCACCAAAACTAATAGTTCAGAGGTCGTTCTTTAAGATCAATGATTCGATTCTAGCACGTCAAGTCACGGTATGAAGAATATGACGACAAGCATTCTCCGACTGCTTGTCAGGATGGGAAGACTTAGATGTCTATACATGTCCCAAATTTCATGATCTTAACATTTTCAGACGCACGAGTTCCAGCCAAGCAGAAGAACCTTGCAAACTAACAAAAACAAAAACCATGGCAGTTGCTGGCACGAATCAGCTTTGTCAAGGATGTGCGCCAGTCAACGTACGAAAAGTTTAAGAAACAAAGACAAAACCATGGTAGTTGCTGGCACGAATCAGCTTTGTCAAGGATGTGCGCCAGTCAACATATGAAAAGTTAATGATCTTGACAGCCTTGCAAGAAAACTTTGTCCACGATCTTGTCTGACAACTACCTGCATAGACGTGTTGTTTAATTTTGTATAGCTGCTTGACAGATTGACTACAATAATGAACGTCAACGATCCATTCATCAATGTTCTATGTACTAAGCTTCGCCTCTAACCAGAGCAAACTAAATACATACTGTTGAGAGTGTTAGAATTTTACATTTGAAAGATAAGAAACTAGTGAAGGACATATAAGTGGAAATGACCAAAAAAACCTAAAGCTTTGAGGTTTTAGGTTAAAGTATGGTATCAAGGCTCACGAGTATATTCTATCGTTAGGCTCATGATATAAATCTTCCAAGTAAGTGGACTCTCAAGTACCAACAAGTAGTATCAGAGTCAATGATTCAGTAAGGGACAAGTATGGAGACGATAGTCAGATCCCGTGATTGCCTCCCCACATAAAAAAGCAAAGAGACTCTTGGTGGGCCTAGACTAGTGAAGTAAAAGAGTTTTTGGTGACGCTATACACTCGAATTGCTAAAAAAAAGGTTTTAAAAAAGCTTTTGCTCAAGGAGGAGCTCAACCCAATGTAGAAGTTCACACTTGAGGGAGAGGTTGTCGGGATTTCAAGTGAGTGAGAATCTCACATTAAAGAAAGAAGGAATTAGTGAAGAGCATATAAGTATAAATGACCTATATACCTTAAGCCTTAATATTTTGAGTTGAAGTGTGGTGTCAAGGCTCACAAATATGTTCCCTCATTAGGCTTATGATGCAGATGTCCCAAGTAAGTGGGCTCCCTGATACCAACACATATAAATAAGAATGACAACAAAAAGTGGAATACTTGATTGTTGGCTAGATATGTCTAATAATAAAATTTTGAAGGAATTTTTGTAGTTGGTAAGAAAAAGAAGCTTCTATGCTTATTAATGCCATCAACGACTTAATCTGATTTAATCGAGTTTAGATCAAATTCAAACTTTTCTTAGTAAAATTTCAAACTTTAGACCAAATTTGAACACACACACACACACATATATAAGTGTTTTTATGCCTTTTTTATGCCTATATTTCTCTACCGTCACCACTTCTTTTATCTCCTTGCTGCCATTCTGTTCTGTCGCAAAGTTTTACTTCTTTCTCCAATAATTACGACAACTTATCATATGAGTTGGATGGTTCTGTGTTGTTCTATGGGTACTATGTTGGATTGGACTAACATGGACAAAGTTTAATGCAAGAAAATATGTAACACATAGATAAACACAAGATCTTTTAAATCATATGCATAAAGTTACTTAGATTTGATTGTATTCCAATGATTAAAGGACTCTTGTAAGAAATTTTTATTCAAAATCTTGTATTTATGCTTTTTAAGATATTTATTATCAATTGTTACTGTTATTTAATAGTTAATCATTTAAAAGGTCACACCTTGAAAACTCATAAGGTGTATCCTTTTATTATTATCTCCCACGCACACATGATGAATTTAGTTAATAAGATTTCTGCATGTTTTCATACTTGTCTAATAACTCGTGTGATCAACATAAGAGCTCATGGTCAATACCTATTAGGAATATACTATGTCTTGATTAATTAATCGATCCTTGAGTTGATTTTATTATATTGTAGGTCATCTCGCATTTCAATCTCCTTTAATCCTATTTATTTCATCATATCATAAATGTATTTAATTCTCCTACTAAAAGTTGGTGGCCACTTTCGAATACAAATTTTTTCTGTATGCAAGTTACTAACCAAAATGACCTTTCTTTATTCTAAATTCTCTTGAATTGAATTGAATTTTTTTTCCTAAAACCATCTCATAAGATTATATCAATTATAATCTTCTGGTAACATTCTAAAGTGGCAAACCTTAAACTTCATTATTAAAGATTAGAAAAGAGTCCAAAGGGTATATTATGATGTTCACTTAACCTATAATGTCTCACACAATGTAAGTTGAGATCTTATGGCTTACATTAGTCCCTTTTATAGTCGTTTTTGCACATATGTAAGAGTCACGTGCTATAACATTAACTCCTATTAGTTTAGAGTGTATGTCTTCTATAAATACAATATTGTGTAGATGTTGGTTCATACATACTTAATGTATAACCTGAGTTCATCTCATCTACTCTTATCTTTATCTTTCTAAACTCTCACCTGGCAACTTAAGATATATACAATGACTATATGATTACTCCAAACCAATTTCCTTTTGGTTTACCATCCAAGTTAGCATTTACATTTTAAGTTTCTTACTTTAACGCTCTATTATCACCTTGATAATAAACTTAAAACTGTCTCATCTCTAGTGATCACAAATATTAAAGTTGATGGCCTAAGTGAGAAGGTCAATCTTTTATTTTCCTGGCATGTTTTTTGATTCATACAAAAATATCTCACACAAAGTAAATATATTTCATAATTAAGTACTAAGTAATGCTTATTAGATAATAAACAATGTCAATTAATATTTGCATTTATACATGACGATACATTGAATGAACATATATGTAGAAATGTTATTCAATTACATTTCAATGTCTACGTAATTCTAATGACTTCACATACGTAGTATATATATACATGAAGAAATTGGTTTTGTCAATAAATCTACCACCATGTCTTTTATAAATATATACTTCATGTTCACTTCTTCTTATGTAGCTATATCTTTCACATAATTGTATTTGATGTCTATATGCTTGACTTTACAATACAATTTGGGGTTTTTATTATAAACAATTGTTGTTTCACTGCCATAGTTGATTGTTATTGGATCAATTTTGCTTTTAGTATCCCCTAAATTGACTAAGAATTGTCTAAGCCATATAACTTCTTGTATTACTACTAAAAAAGATATAAATTTAGCTTCTATTGTGGAATAAAATAACACATGATTGTTTCTTACTTTTCCATGATATAGCATCATTGTTAAGTAAAAACATATCCAGAGGTAGGTTTTTTTCTCACCTAAACCTCCTCCCCCGTCTACATCTGTATATCTTTGTATACATATATCATTGCCTTGATAACATAATTCATAATCAATAGCACTTTTTAAATACTTCAATATTCTCTTTACTGCTTTCTGATGTGCTGATTATGGATTTGACTAACATCTGCTCATCATTCTAATAGCGTAACAAAAATCTAGACTTGTGAACATTTTGACATACATAACACCTTCAATTGTATTAAAGCAAGAAATTTCTTCATCTATTCCCATTTTTGTAGCATATATGCACAAAACGTCTTGTTAAGACCTTCATTTTTAGTAATATGATTATCTATTGGTTTGCAATCATGCACAAGAAATCATTTGAAAATCTTTTAAATATAAGCCTCTTGAGAAAGTGACAACAATCTTTTTGAACAATTTCTTAAAATCCGAAATCTAAGAATATATATATATATATTCTTGGATTTAGGATTTTAACGATAAAAGTCAAATTATCTTTGGATCTCTTAATATATATGTATTGGTCATCATCAATCATATAAAAATCAAATGAAATGATTAATATATGAAAACGTATGCACCACTGCCTTGAAAATTACTTTAGACCATAAATTTATTTCAATGACCAACACAGTTTATGTTCTTTGCATGTCTTAATGAAATCTACAAGTTGTTTAATATAGATTTGTTCTTTTAATCATCCATTTAGAAAAGCAATATTTAAATCTATTTGATGTAATTCAAGATCCAAATTGGTTGTTACAGTTAATATTAGACAAACTGAAGTAAACCTTATAACAGGTGAAAATGTCTTATTATAGTCAATTCTTTCCTGTTGTGTATATCCTTTTCTTTCACGAGGCTTGCCTTATATCTTTCAATATTGTCACCAATGTTTCATTATATTTTAAGAAACAATTTGCTCCCAATAACTTTACACCTATTAAGGAGGTCAACTAAGTCTCACACTTCGTTTGAGCTTAAAGAAATCATATCTTCTTTCATTGCTTGCAACCATTCTTTTTTAGTAGACTAGTACGGAGAAAGATGTCGTTAGTGGTGGTAGGAGAAACACCACAGGTGATGTGTGGGAATCGAAAAATGGCAATGACAATAGGTCGTGGGCATCCCTTGCTAAGTTTCCACTCATCTTTTAAGTGACATCATGCCTTGCCGTTGCATCGTGCATTCCTCCATATGGTATGGCCTATTGCCGGGGAGTGGGATTCAAACCACCATCTTCAAACTACTATCACATAGGATTACTTTATGAGAAAGCAATTGTCACCCACTCCGCCATAGAAATATAGCAAGTGGTAATAAGGTGAAATATGGTAGGACTTTTGGGTTTCCTTATAACATTGCTGGTTTTATCCAAAAGAGATGGTTTCATAGAGGTTGAAATGTTTGTGGAATTTAAATGATTCTTAATGTCTTTAGGATTTTGAATTTCTATAGTGTTGTTAGTGTTTTGGTATTATTCAAGAATTCATAGTTGTTGTCTTATGTAAGTTTCTTGAAAAACCGTGGGGGTATATTAGTTTCACAAACTCTTCGATTTACCGCAATCGTTTCTATCACAATCAAAAATTGAAAAAAATTAACATATAAATCAACACCAACGACAATAGTTTTATACAAGACTTTACTGAATCAACACCACTCAACCCTTGACATTATTCCCCATCCTCACAACCTGTGAAAGAATTTTACACTCAATAGTACAACCACTTTGTACTAACCTCAGTAGAACATTTTCTCAAATATGTTTAACGATAACAAAACAAAATAAACAAATCAAATGATTAAACAAAATTCAACATAAACAGAAACACTTGAGAAAGAAAACAACTTCCCTGACAATGTAGCTTTGTCAATGAAAGATTAGGAAGTTATCTACTAAGAAATCTGTTATAAACCTCCAATATTGTCACTGGAGCATCCCACACACAGCAACCGAAAAATCACCAACTAAAATAAACGTTTCTTTACTAAAACGTTGCATACAATGGAGCTATAACCATACTAAAACTTCTGGAGTTTTTATATAAAAATCTGGCAACAATGACTACCCATAATAGTCACACCGAACCCCATAAAACACAGCCAAAATAAAAAGAAGCACAACTACACAATGGAACAATTTTTTGCATGTTTCCCTAAAAAAATAGCACACATTGAGTCTAGAAAATCATATTAACCTAGTACAAACACAACTACAAATCTAGATAGAATTATCAGAAAATCAGCTACCAAATATCACTCAAAATCTCTAAGAACTCAGCTACACACACACACTAAAACTTTAGCATGTTTTTCCTCTTAAATAAATATTATACAAATGACCAAAAATCCATGTTATGCATATGAAACACAGCAACAAAGATTGTTCAAAATCACCAAAATTGAAGCTGACAAAATCAACACCATAGACGATTATATAGCCTACTATTATCGTTGAAGAGAGATGAAGAATACCCAGCCAAGGGTCACACACAAAGAACAACTTTGCAGCCCTCACACAATTAGCCTAAGGTGTGTTGTATTCCAAAAACAAAAACAGCTGAAAATACTCAATAATCACAATAGAACCAAGGAAGACATCAGTCAAAGACATATCAGCCCAATCACGTAATTCACCTAAAACTACAACTCCAGTAATTCAGCCTCACAAAAACACACACTCATTTCAAATAAACCAGTTGTTTGAATTTTCCTTAATTGTGGTCAACAATTAGAAAGAATGCAAGTCATCAATGATTTTCCTGCTCATTAACTTCATGCATGACCCACACCTAACACAGCAGCAATCATCATAAAGATCGTGCAACCAACCAAGACAGAAAAAGCAAGAGTCACCTACACAAGAAGTCACGCACGCACAGCACCAA
The DNA here is from genome assembly GCA_026413575.1 of Erythroxylum carthagenense. NCBI lineage: Eukaryota > Viridiplantae > Streptophyta > Magnoliopsida > Malpighiales > Erythroxylaceae > Erythroxylum > Erythroxylum carthagenense. Next base: position 17,630,735 of record JANZLD010000008.1, on the reverse strand, counting down.
ATTTACACCTTACTAATACTGTCCTTTAGCTCACGACAACATGGTACACACGCACTCTTATTCCAGATGAGGGCTCACATATACACGTCAAACAAACTTTAGCAATCTCGTGTCCCTTAATTCACCAACATAATTAAATCAAAGCTTCACCATTCACCCACGATTGTAATCAATACTTGACCAAAATCACTCACGTAAGCCTACTTTGCTACGGCAAAAAGAAACACGTTGTCTACTATAATTTGACAGAATCTACTTGAACTTTAATTTAAAATAAACTTCTAATTTCACTGTGATTCTTATACCAGAGTCTAACTCAAATAAGGAGTGCTACTTATTTACACCATATCTTGATTTGAATTTTTAAACATTATCTTGAAGACTCAATAATCAAAAATGTCAAAATTAAATAGTTAAGATATAATAAATATCTTAACATTTCTAATTTTTGTGAAACTTATTCTAAATTATAAGCCAACACAATTGTGTGTCTATTTTTCTACAGTATTTTTTTTTCTTTGGATATGTAGTTAGCTATCAACAAAAACTAAACAATATAATTTCTATCCACAATGGAACTCTGTAGATAGGCAATATATTTTCTATCTATAATGGAACTAGATAAATAGGCAATTGAATTTGACATTGGATAAACAACAATTTATTGTTTAAACATAAATAGGATGATAGGAATTAATACATGTAATATATTGCCAACAAACACTTAAACAAAACACCATTCGAAGATTATAATTAACATTTATATTTGTTTCAATAAGCCATATAATAATCACTCTAGAATTTAAACAAGTCATAGAATAATAATTAATTCAATAAAAACACATTTATTAATTTAATTTAATAATATGATTAAGATGCATATATAATTTATAAGAACACATAAATAAACACATAATTTTGCAAGATATTTTTCACACAAAATTTAGCATTTGTACTTTTTAAGATCATCAATCTTTTCAATTGATCATTATGTATTATTTATAGGCAATATTATTAACAATTAATTATTTGAAAATTCACACCTTTTGATTCGTTTCCTTTTATTATCATTTGGTTATTTCTAAATCTTTTTTTTTTTTGAAAAGAGAGGAATAGCTATTATCTCGAGGAATAATGATCCAAAATACAGGTAGGTATATCAATCCACACCTGAAAACGGCTACGGAGAACAGATGCCTGACCAAGAGAATGGGCTCCCCCATTTTCCGAACGTCTAATCCAAGAAACGGAGATATCGTTCCTAGTACATAAAATATCCTTACAGTCCGAAATGATAAGACCAAAATAAGAAAAATCCAAAGACCTGGAATTCAGAGCATGGATAAGGAGTTGACTATCAGTAAAAATAGAGCCGGCTTGTAACATACCATCACGAACAAATAACAAACACTGTCGAAGAGCAAGCGCCTCTGCCATTGCAGGACTGTCATTGCCTTCCTCGTAGCCTGAAAGGGCTAATGCAAATGATCCTTCACCGTCCTCAAATAAAATGCCAAACCCAAGAAGGCCAGCATCGGCAAAGATCGAACCATCAATTAAAGCCAACCAATGAGAGTACAACATCATTGCGGCAGCCGGCCGAAAACACAATGGTAGCGGGAAAGCGACAGGCCGGGTAGTACTACCAGACATGATCTCCTGGAAGTCCGAATAGTAAGAATTAGCTTGGATATGAATTTGGTGTGGCGTGACTCGTTTATCATGCCATAACTTTTCATTTCGCGCCAACCAAAGCTTCCATGCCTGAATCCCGATTCTAGCGGCACGATCTCTTCCTACTATCTCAAGGACATAGGCAAAAAAATCCTGAAAAGATGATAAAGAGGAAGTTAGAACTAAGCCCGCTAACCTCCATAACTCTTTTGCCATAGGACAGTCAAGGAACACATGCTGCATGGATTCATGATCATGGCAAAATAAGCGATGTAAGTCAACGTTCACTCCTTGGAGTTGCAGATTATCTTTAGTAGACAACACGCCACGGCAACACCGCCATAGGAAATCGCGTACTTTTGGAGGAACATCAAGGGACCAGATTTTCTTCCAGACAAAGCCTTGTACCCATTGCCTATGATCCCCCAAATCCTCAAAGGCCTCATAATAAGCAGTTTTAACCGAGTAAATCCCTCTACGGTCACAAATCCAAATGAGCTTATCCGGTGTGGGGCGAATGCTCAAAGGAATACCTAGGATAGCATGCACATCATCAATACTAAAATAGGATAGCAACTGCGCAGGGTCCCACTGCCGTTCTCCATGGAGGAATAAATCACAGACATGCATAGCATTAGGAATGGCCATAGGGGCATCATCTGGACGGAAGCCACTAGCCTTGGGGATCCAAGGATCCCTATTAACAAAGATATGTTGACCATCTCCGACCCTCCACCTGACCTCCCTTAACAATACTCTTTGAGCAAACAATACACTCTTCCAAACGAAGTTATAGTTGCTACCCAACCTAGCTGTTAAAAAGTCTCCCCGAGGGAAATATTTAGCTTTGAGAACCTGGTACTAAAGGGTGTTAGTGTCAATAATAAGTCGCCACCCTTGTTTCCCCAAAAGAGCAGTATTAAAACACCGGAGGTCACGGAAACCCATGCCTCCCATAGACTTTGCACAACACATACGATCCCATGACAGCCAATTAATACCCCTACTACCGTCCCGACAGTCGCCCCACCAAAATTTATTGATCAGAACTTGGAGCTCAAAACAAGTAGCAGCAGGGATGAGAAAGACATTCATGCAATAAGTAGGGATAGCTTAAATGACAGCCTTGATTAAGATCTCCCTACCTGCCCGGGACAAAAAACGATTGTTCCAATTGTTGATACGCTTCCAGATTCTGTCCTTGAGGAAAGAGAAAATCTGCCTCTTGCTACGACCAAGTAGAAAAAGTAAGCCCAAGTAATAACTTTGACCCAAAGGTAAGTGCACTTCCAGTAAAGTAGAAATGGCTTGTTTAACATCCAGGGCAATACATGGGCTAAAAAGAATGCCTGACTTACCATAATTGATGGAATGACCTGAAGCTGCTTCATAAGCGCCCAAAATGTGCTTAACTTAGGTAGCCTCAGAGACCGTACCATTAAAGAAGAGGAGGCAGTCATCAGCAAAGAAGAGATACGAGATGCGAGGGCAACCCAACTTTGCCCGGCAGCCATGAATCACCCCACGTAGTTCACCATCTTTCAACATAAGGGAGAGGCCCTCTGCGACAACCAGAAACAAATAGGGGGAAAGAGGATCCCCTTGCTGTAGCCCCCGACCCGGGACAATAGGGCCCATCTCTGTTCCATTGACCGAAATCAAATAGCTAATGTTTGAGATACACATTCTCATCCATTTGATCCAAACATCAGAAAAGCCAAGAGCGGTCAACATAGCAAGCAAATAGTCCCAGCTGACTCGGTCATAAGCTTTGGCGATATCAATCTTGAGTGCACAAGAACCCGAATTACCCCTTAAACGTTGCTTTAAACCATGTAAGGTCTAAGAAGCCACAATAAAATTGTCCATAATTAATCTTCCAGGAACAAAAACAGATTGGTTTAAAGAGATAATCGTGGGCAAAAGGCTCTTTAATCGAGTGGCTAAAGCTTTTGACAATATCTTATAGATCACATTGCATAACGCAATTGGTCGAAAGTCAGTAACAAGTAGAGGATTATCACATTTTGGAATTAAGACAATAAGAGTAGTAGCCAAAGATGGTGGAAGGGTACCTAGTTGAAGCCACTCACGGCAAGCCTAACATATGTCACCACCAATAGTGCTCCAGAATTTTTAGAAAAAAGCGGGGTTTAAGTCATCGGGGCTTGGCGCTTTATTGGGGTCCATCTGAAAGAGAGCATTGCGGAATTCGTCATCCGAAAATGGAGCAATAAGTGCATTGTTAGCCGAGTCATCAACCAAAGGTTTAATAAGGCGAAGCACCGCGTCAGTGGAAGACTCAGTGGCCCGAAAAAGAGTAGAGAAATAAGTGTGAATCATCCCACAAATAGCAGGTTCATCCGACGTAATGTTCCCAGCATCATCAGTCAGTTTGGTGATCCGATTCCTCTTCCTGCGGCCTTTGATACTGTTATGGAAATATTTTGGTGTTTTTGTCACCAAGTCGAAACCAAAACGCTTTAGCTTGCTGTTTTAATCTCACATCCTCCGCCTCTAAGATTGCATTCCATTTGCCTTTTAAACGTCGAATCTCGGCTGGGTCGAGGGTATGTTGGTCCTCTCCTAACTGTCTTTTAATTGTTTCCTTATGGGCCCACCTTAATCGATTCCACTGCTTACCCCATAACTGTATGTGATCCACAACCAAAGACTTACGGTCGGAGAAAGATAAAGTAGCCCCGGCCGCCCAAGCCCTATCAACCGTTTCGCCAAGATCAGGCTCAGAAAGCTAGGAGTTGTCAAAACGAAAGCGCCGATTAACCCCTTCCAAACTGGTGCTATCAGTGTCAATCAATAAAGGAGAGTGATCTGAAACTGGGGCAACAAGGATCGAACAAATAGCATCACGAAACAAAGAGCTCCACTCGGTGTTTGAACATGCTCTATCAAGCTTTTCCTTAACACAAGCTGCAGAACCTTCCCTGTAAGTGTAGGTGAAAGACGAGCCTACCTGCAGAATATCTGAAAGATGAGCATCACTTAAGGCTTCACGAAAACCCGACATTAAATGAGAAGGCCGAGGGGGGCCACCCAATTTTTCATACAAGGCCGCAATGTCGTTAAAATCCCCACAACACAACCAAGGAAGCTGACTCCTAGCTGTCAAAGCCCGCAAGAGGTTCCAAGAAGCCCGTCTTCGAGTTCTTTCCGGGAAGCCATTTACGAAGCTTCAATTGATCATCATCACTCTTACGCTCCAATCTTCTCTATCATAAAGCTACTGGTCATTGTTCATGTAGTGCTTGAATCCTTCTGATCATATTCGGAAATTTCTATTTTGATTATTATTTAAAGCATTAAAATCTACTTTTTTTAATTTTAAGAGAATCCAAAGAAGTAAAAGACATGCTCACTAAAGAATAAAAAAAAATAGATAGTTCGATTCAAATTTAACGAATCGAAAAATAGGTGATTAAACTGTTTCTTATAAAAGAGAGTATTACATATGATACAATGTAATCTATCATCACACTTAATTATTATAGGAATAGATCTTCTGTTCCTAAAGATCTGTTCTCTCTGTTCCTAATAAATCTCAACCATCTAATTTATTGCATTAGATGGTTGACATCTGTTGGGAACATGGAGGATATGGGTAGGGAAATAGAAGATCTGTTCCCAATTATTATACCTTATGGATAAACATAGAGGATGCTAAAATATATTCCTCCACTACACTTTAAAAGTTTACATAACTTTTTATGTTTGTGAATCATCACAAATAGTAATAACAATACTACATGGCTTACCAATGAATTTTAGTAATAGCAATTCTACATGGCTTACCAATGAATCTTTGGAATAATTTTATAAAGATAAAAGATAACAATATTTTATTTATATTTAAAGTTGTCGGAAAAAGAGGGGGAGAGAAGAATAATGTTGCTATTACTTTTTATTCTAAAATTGATTCCTTTGTATAAGCTTTTTAAATCCTAACATATAACAACTTTATCTTATAAAAGTTTATATTCAGATAACAAATCTTATATTTAATACTCCACTAATAATCTTTATCTTTACTACTCTATCTTATTACTTCCATTCTTAATTTTATCTTTAAAAAAAGACTAAATCAAAACAAAATTTAAAACAATATTCAAAAAATACTATTTATTATTAATGTATATAAAAAGTATTTGATTAAATTTTTTATAGAATTATTTTGATAAAAATTAGTATTAAATTCGAATTAGTGTAATTATACATAATTTATTTTACGTCATGTTTTGAACAGTATGTTAAATATATTATATAATAATTTTGAAAATTTTATAATATCAATTTTTAATAATTTAAAATAATAATTAATTAATTTAAAAATCGATAGAGCTTTTAGTCCTTTTCATCCCAAGCAAACTGAGGATTGGACCAAGGCCCAGCGGAAAAGTAAGCCATGTAACGCAATTCAGAAACTGTTGGAAAGTAACTACTTGCCTTCTAATCCCATAACGTTCAGTGAACCATTCAACGCAGATGAAGCATTCTGACCAATCGAAAGCTTCCTAGTTATATTTCTTTTTTGGTAACGTAACTCAGCGGCTTAACGTAAAAGTTTCAATAAAGATATGATAAAACTAAAAATTATTTAACCAAAATTTTATTTAATGGTACTTCTATGTGATGTAAGTAACTTAAAACAAATTAAAATTTAAAATTAATAAAATAACTCTTCATAATTTTGAATTTTTTTTAAAATTTTAATATTAAAACATATATGGACTAATTACATATTATTGACATAGTTCTTATACCTTACTTAACTAATTAAATATGATATAAATTAATAATTATTATAATTTGATTGATTCGAGTTCAATTTAAAAATTAGATTGAATCATTATGTCAATAATTAATTAATAATATTGTGGTTGCCGCATGCTTTTTATTTTTTAAGAAATATATAAGAGAATGAGTTTTTTAAATTATAAATTATAAAAAATTTCACAATATTAAATATTAAAATTATGTAAGCTACATATCATAAGCCTTCTTGTCTTTTTACCTTTTTGAAATCCCATTTTTTGAACCTCCTTATCAATGTAGTCGGACTTTAGAAAAATGTAAAACACACCGTGCATGCAAAGAAATCCCAATTCACATTTT
>JANZLD010000008.1:17545036-17557324 GCA_026413575.1 Erythroxylum carthagenense | reverse complement strand
AGATTTTGATAACTATAGCTACTGATATATTGTTATAACAGATAGAAAGATAGCAACAGATGTTAACAGAACGATATGATCAGTTTCTTGATTACGTCTCTTATTATTGTACTGTATATATATGTGTATTCGTATCATCAGAAATATAGCAGTGAAATACAACTTAGCCTTCTCTTGTTTATCTATTTCAACTCTGCATTTGTGTCCTTAGTTCTACTAGTGTGGTTTTGTTATGAAACATGGCTTGATTTCAGTTGGATTGTTTATCATCTTACTTCATTTGGGGACCTATTCCTGGGCCGTTTACTAAATATGACAACTAGGTGCAACATTCATTATAACCGTCTTCCTACTGATGAAGATGGTGATCATGACAATGGCACTAAAAGATACAACCCTCGATTTGATTATAGTCCTGGATCCTTTGACAAAATCCCAAGGAAATCCATAGCCCTTGCATTCTGTCTGCTCTTTCTTGGATCAATACTTCTGTTTCTTTCATACTTCATTTTATCTGGACACGTGGGAGGAGAGACATCCCAAGCATATGGTCTCTTTGCCCTTGGAATCCTTACTTTTTTGCCAGGTAAAATTAATGGACAAGTAATTTACTAATATTTGTGCTTACCTGAATAATTGCTATGCTTGTAAATACAGGTTTTAAATGCGTGCACTTTGTTTAGTTCTCTGTGCTATGGTAAATGATCTAGTGTAAAGGTAGAGAACATGGATAGTTCACCAATGTTAATGACTATTAGGCAGTTGAATATATGTGCTGGAGACTGAAGTTTATGGCTTGAAAGGGTCCATTTTCCCTGAATGAATTTGATGAGTGTAATCTTCTGCAGTGATAAGGAATACAGATGAGATGGAGAAAATTTCTAGACATGAATAATTATGATGCTCTTGACACAAAGAATTGGATATTGAAGTGTAGGTAGGAGGAGTGGAATAATTCATGTTAAAGGGATTAATTATGCCCACAGAGCCACTCCTCTGCACTTAGCTTAACGGGAGGATTAGCCATCCAAAGGGCCAGATAAAGATGTAGGACTGACAAGCCCAGATGGAACAATGAAGTTTATGAAGTGGTTTGAACAACTGGATTTTTTGTATCCTTAGTTTCTGACGTGTTGACATTTGGGCACGAGATGCTTGTGTCTGTTTGTAATTTGCCATTAAAGTTATGTATTGCCTTTTTAATACCTTGCTTATGAGTCATGCAATTTTGGGTTCTGATTCTGAATGCTGCTTTTCTTCTGCAGGATTTTATGAAACTCGAATAGCATATTATTCATGGAGAGGTGCTAAAGGATACCGCTTTTCTTCTATTCCAAGTTATTAGAATCTACCATCCTAATTCTGTAGCTGCTACTTCCAGCTTATGGATTTGATCAAGGAAACTCGGAAGCTATTGTACAGAAGTGCATGTTCTTTTGTAGAATTTAAGTTATTATAAGCCTCCCCTGTTTCTACTGTACTTTTTACCCTTTCAGATTCTCTGTTCTTTCAGGATAAACATGTTTATTTTCACTTAGCTTCTGGGGTAAGAGAGGATGGGACTGCATACACTTGATTCTTCTAACTCAGAAAGTGTTTCTCTTTAAGTAACTCCTGTAGGAAATTCTTGTTACTAACTTGCCAAACTTAACTGCTAAGGTGGAAATGGAAAACAGGCACATACCTTTCGTAGTGTGTGTAAAGCTGGGTTTTTGCCAATGATGCATTACGAAAACAGACTATTTAACTGCTAAACAGCTTAAACTACCTCATCATATTAAGTAGTTCATGTAATCATTCTTTTATTCATTGATGACTAGGCTTTGAGAAGGATATCTTATCCTATTGTCAAAATCACTACATTGTTTCCATATCTATTCTTCAGTAGTTTGGTTGGAATTTACTTTCTATCACTTCTAACAAGGAAACAATTTACAAAACCAAAGCCCATTGCCAGTTTCTCCTAAATACGTGTTGTGCCTTTTTCACCTATAAATATAAGTATATGTTAAAACCATAAAAATAAAAATAAAAATCCACCTTTCTTGTGAATTTAATTCCTCCTGGACACCTTGTTTTTGGTAAATTTATGGATAGCAGATTATAATTATACGTAAGAAAGAAAAGGGCAATGTTTTTGTATTTACTTTCATTGTGAAAAGACGAAAATGCCCTGGGAATCTGAATTGTAATTCACAAGAGTGATGGTCCGCTCATTGTCTTGTTTCTCTTCCCTCCACCTTCTGCTCTCCATGGTGAAAGATTCCACGATTCTGGTGTTGGCGTGACCTCATTTTCTCTCTTTATCATTTCGATTCGCTGATCTGTTTTTGATAAAACCCAGTTCCGTTCTCCACCGTCTCCGTTGATTTTGTTAGTTTTTCTTCGCCCCAATCTTCTCTATCTTTATGTTGTACCCCCTCTCTCTATTTCCAATTCTCACATTTTCGATCTTTATGGCCTAGGAATTGCAAATCTTACATCAATCTCGTTCCTTTTTCTGAGATCTTTCTTGACTGTTCGGAAATTCTCAATTTTTAGGCGTCCACAAATTTTGTTGGATTCTTTCATTTTAGGGTTAACAAAGTTAATTTCTTCGGGTAACATTTTTTTTGCTTCTGCTATATATATTGTGTATGCTTTCATCTTTTAGATTTTGTTATTGGTACTTAATTACGTAAAGTTTTAAATTTGGTTGCTTCACTTTGTTTCTGATGTCTGGCTATTCGATGTTAGTCTCATGAAAATTGGAGCGTCATGGTTACTTTTTTAAGGGAGAGATGACTCTCAGGGCTTTGCTTTTATGAACTTGGTCTGGTACATCGTATTGAGGCTTTCTGTACTTTAGTAACTACGGTTTATATAGCGCTAGCATTATCTGTTGCTTCTTCTTTCTCTAGTTCATGTATGCCTCATACAACTAAAATGAAGTAAGAAAATTATGTTTCTGTAGTTTATTGAATTTGGTAAATCACAGCTAAACTTTACTTTCTTGTTGCTGAACTTCCTTGCATTTGGATCAGGAACAATGGATGGGTCAACTCACCGGGGAAGTAGTGGTGCAGACATGTATTTATCAAATTACAAGCTCGGTAAAACTCTCGGAATTGGTTCCTTTGGCAAGGTGAAAATTGCAGAGCATGCATTGACTGGCCACAAGGTTGCTATCAAGATTCTAAACCGTCGAAAGATAAAAAATATGGAGATGGAAGAAAAAGGTATATGTTGTGCGGGATATTTCTGATACCTGATTGTTTGAGGCTATTATAACTTTTCTATTTATGACGGTTTCAAATTTGTTAATGTTTCTTTTTTCTAGTCCTTGTTCGCCCGCTCCAGTCTGAATGATGCATGAAATGATCATTTAGTCACCTTCCTCCCTTTGCTTATTTGAAATTATGGAAGCAATTATCTTTAAGTTGAATTTGAAGCGATAGACTGAATGGAGAATACATTGCTGAGGTTTCTGTTAAGTCTTCTGTTGTCACAGTTGCATGTGGAGATATGTTTCTTTTTTCTATTTCATTGATTTATGTTGAGTGGCGCATTTTGCTTTGGTTTCTGTTAAGTGGTTACTGTGTTCATTATCGCTACTTCTTTTTGCAGTGAGAAGAGAAATAAAAATCCTGAGATTATTCATGCATCCACACATTATTCGACTTTACGAGGTGATAGAAACACCTACAGATATTTATGTTGTTATGGAGTATGTGAAGTCTGGAGAGCTCTTTGATTACATTGTGGAGAAGGGTAGGTTGCAAGAAGATGAGGCTCGCAAATTTTTCCAGCAGGTAGAGTTGTCACAAGTTTACATTGGTTTCTGACATGGTCTATGGGCATTTAGAAAATTCAATATTATGAAGCAAAACTTTGTCCCTGTGCAGATAATTTCTGGAGTAGAATATTGCCACAGGAATATGGTTGTTCATAGAGACCTTAAGCCAGAAAATTTGTTGTTGGATTCTAGACGGAATGTTAAAATTGCTGATTTTGGCTTGAGCAATATAATGCGAGATGGCCATTTCTTGAAGACAAGTTGTGGAAGTCCAAATTATGCTGCTCCAGAGGTAGTCTGTTGTCTTGACTTTGGATGGTCTTGTAGATGTTTTAGCAGAACTTGTATATATGCCCTAGTACCTGTTTTGAAGTATGCTCTTCTTAATCCAATTATTGTTCCTTCCTTTTTGCCCCATTTGTAGGTGATATCTGGGAAATTGTATGCTGGGCCTGAAGTAGATGTATGGAGCTGTGGCGTCATACTCTATGCTCTTCTTTGTGGCACCCTTCCTTTTGATGATGAAAACATTCCTAACCTCTTCAAGAAAATAAAGGTATTAGGAATTTTAATAACTGATTTGGCTTCTATTGCCAGCTCTTCCACGACTACAGATTTGTCCCTTTCCTTTGAAGTTTAATATTAGAAGCATTGTGAGAAGTTTTGCTTCATGCTGACTAGCGTGTACTTTAGTCACTGGTTTTCAGTTCCATTGGTTTACTTCTGTTTGGAAAAGTAAACCTATTACTTTCTTCATGGAATGTTGGCCACCAATCTTCTTTACCAAGAATGGTTTCTTTCTAAATTAGTAAAGCAAGTCTGTTGGGACTTTGTTCTTGCTGATATAGATGTCATTTGGTACAGCATAGTTCTAATAGACTTGAGTTTCAAATGTTGCCCACAGACCACAGCTGTAAATAGTATGTTATGACAATTGGAGGATGACACCTCAATTGTGCAGCTCAAACAACAGTGATTAGAGAAAAAACAGAAAAGATGAAGGAAATGACGAATTTTATATTTCTTGGTTTCTCTTTTTTTTTTTCTTTTAAAAGTCTTCGCAGTTGCTGAGATAAGTTCGACACGGTGTTTTTAATGACTAATCTCAGTATTTTACATTTTCTCTTCTAGTTATTTTGGTACTTATATTCTGGATCTGATTTATATATTGCATTATTTTGTGAGCATGTACTGGAACCTAATATGTCCTGACTCTTTTGACTCTGTCTTTTAGGGTGGGATATACACTCTTCCTAGTCATTTATCACAAGGTGCAAGAGATCTGATTCCACGTATGCTAGTTGTTGATCCAATGAAGCGAATGACTATACCTGAAATCCGCCAACATCCATGGTTCCAAGCTCGCCTTCCACGTTATCTGGCTGTTCCCCCACCAGATACAATGGAACAAGCTAAAAAGGTGTAATATCTTTGGATATATTGCTTACTTTCTCTGGTGGTAATGCGTCATAACATTATGACCTGAGGATGTTGACTTGTTTCATGAGGTCTAGTATTAGACGGACAGTACTTCTGCTTGTGGTGGTTATGTTCATTAATTGTGATGCACTCCCTCTACTTTTGCATGCAGCAAGATACTGTCCGTTGTTGTGTGTATTGCCATACACCTTTAATCAGACCTAAGCTACTTATCTTAGCCACATGTCTGCATCTTGCTTTTTGACTTCCTCTATCGCTTTTCTGTGTTCCTTTTTTTGTAAGATTAATGAAGTGATACATTTCTTTTTTCAAAATTTGAATTTTCAGGCCTCAGCAATGAAAGGATTTTGTTCTTTTGGTAACTTGACCTTAGTGAAAGCTATTGATCTTCAGAAGCCAATATCAAATTTTGGATTTTAAGCTGAAGCCTTATAGGTTTTATTATAAATTAATTGGTGTTTTGTTTTGTTAAACGTAGAAAGAAGAAAATGGCCGGCATAGAGGTGTAATTTGATCTAGATGATGTCCAATTTGTTCATATGTACCTTTTGTTCATGCAGATTGATGAAGAGGTTCTCCAGGAAGTGGTCAATATGGGATTTGACAGGAACCAATTAATTGATTCTCTTCGTAGTAGAATACAAAATGAGGTTTGGACATTTAAGGACTCTTTGGCATAACCCTTCCAATATCTTATTACCTTTATGCTTAAGGTGATCATTGTTTTTTAATCTTTAATCTTACTACATTTCAGGGTACTGTTGCATATTATCTCTTGTTGGACAATCGGTTTCGATTATCCAATGGCTATCTTGGAGCTGAGTTCCAAGAAACCATGGTGCGCGGACTTTCTGAGGTTATTTTAGGATAAAGATCTTTTGTCAGCAACATAATACAATGTTACAATATAATCTGAACTTAATTGTGATCTTCAGATAGGCATTATTTGTAAATATTCACTTTGGTAAATATCAAGATTGGCAGCAGTATGGGCCCCTTTTTCTTAAGGGCTTTGGTTTTTTTAGGTGGACACTGCTCTAGATGTTTACTAGGCTGAACTTCCTTAGTGATATAGCATGCCTATCTTGTCAATGATTTTGCTATTTGAGTGGTTGTTATTTTATGTTTTTTTTTCATGTTTGCATTGGTTTTAACTCTTTACTTATGTTATTTTCTAGGAAACTGGTTTCAACCGTATGCATCAAAATGAACCTACTTCTCCTGCTGTTGGACACCGCCTTGGTGGATTCATTGACTATCAAGGAATGAGTTTGAAAACGCAATTCCCTGTTGACAGAAAGTGGGCTCTTGGACTTCAGGTAATTCTCTATTTGTTTGGGCTGTGCTGTGTGGGGCTGGGATCTGAATGTTTGTTTTGCAATTTGTGCCATATCATTTTGAATGGTAGGACAAAGAAAGCTTTCTGCGGGAGAATATTATGGTCTTCATGAAATCTGATGTATAATTTTGTACTGGTTGCTGTTTGAGAGATCTAGATATCTGTTTCAAGTATTTTCAGTTTATGAAACATGGTACCATTGTATGTATTTATGTTACTTGTAACCATCAACAAGCTAACAAAATTTGTTGCCTTCAACTTCTGCAGTCTCGAGCCCATCCTCGAGAAATAATGACCGAAGTTCTCAAAGCTCTCCAAGAATTGGATGTATGCTGGAAGAAAATAGGTCACTACAATATGAAATGCAGGTGGATTCCTGGGAATCCTGCCCAGCTTGAAGACATGTTCAATGATCCAGTGCACAACAACAGTTTTTTCGGGGACGAATCCACAATCATTGAGAATGATTGTGTCATTAAGCCACCAAATGTTGTGAAGTTTGAGGTGCAGGTAATGCAGTAATCCCATTGTCTCATTATGAATTTCTGCATGGGTAAGACTGTCACAAGGTAGGGATTGAAAGCTGGATAAGAGGGTATTGTTTGTTGATTATGAAGTCTTTTGATTTCTAGTGTTTTGCAAAAAAATATTTGCTCTTTTTTTTTGGAATGAAAACCTGTATGATGCGTGGCTGATGCATAATCCCCATTATTTTTCACAAACTCATACCTAACATACATATGTTGTTGCCATGTTCTTGACAGCTTTACAAAACTCGTGAGGACAACAAGTACCTGCTTGATTTGCAAAGGGTGCAGGGTCCACAATTTCTCTTCTTGGATCTTTGTGCTGCTTTCCTTGCGCAACTTCGGGTCCTTTAAATGGGAATGATAGGCTCTCAAGAAGACGTGACTCGATCCAAGTTATTCCTGTGAATAAGAACTTAGGATGTATATATGATGTCATTCAGTTTTTGAGTCTTTTGGTTACTGTTTAACTTTCACCCCATGTTTTATCTGGGTTATTGATTATTAAAGCCAACAACCAATATAGCAGTTGGCAGAATCACGAACAATCTTGATTTTGGCATTCTACCCGTGTTTCACTAGGTATATCTTAATATTGTGGATCCCATAGGGAATTTTCAGAATTCTAGATCAAGTGGTAAGTGGTGACCTCGCCCAATCTGCTGAAAGGTTTTCAATTTTCTTTTGCTTTCAGCAAGTTGTGCCCAATTGTCCTTTTATCTTTTAGTTTTGAAGTTGCTCTATGCTCAGTCATTAAGGGTTATGAAAATGGATACCAGATGATGTTCCAAGTTGCCAGAATATGCAATAGCCTTAAGGAGCTATATTGCTTATCTCATAAAGGGTGGAGAGAAGTTATTTTACCGATGCAGGGTTAACCAAGACATGCGGGAAGAGCTTTTATTAGAAATGAAACAGTTGGGACAATGTTGACGTCGAGGTTGATGAGCATCCTTTCCTTTCTTAAGCCAGGATTGGATTTAGATGCATTGGCTTCTGTCATCGAAAGGCGTTTTGTTCTTAGTACTTTCTGAAACAGGGGACTAGTTACTGAGCCAAAATGTTCCGCTTCAAGCTGTTTAAAACCAACAAACTTTGGATTTGATTCCCCAGTTCTTTAATCATCTTATTCTCTAACTACCGTTTGTAATGTATGATCAATTAGTATGGTTTCTTTTCTTTATCTTAAATTAGCTCGCATTGTTAGTGTTCCTGTTAATCTGCAAAAGTATATTTACATATATATATATATATATTTAAGGTTGATGAAAACATGTTGGCACATCTATATTTCTGTGAAAAACACAGATCAAATTCTTTGACAAACAAAAAATCACACATTTAGCATTAACTGGTTTCAGTGAAGAGCAAATGGATGCAGAAGAACACTTGCTGTACTTTGAGCCCTTAACACAACCACAATGTTCCATTTCCCTGAAACTGTCATACTATGTCTGTACGCAGACTATTGCTGAAATCCTCCAATTCATGAGCCCACTTCCTCTTTGATCTTAAAACGAAATTATGAAACGAAATCTATTTTCCAGGATTCCCGCAGAAAGCTGGTCATGTTCCCATCTTTTACTTCTCTTTATGGTTAATAAGAACTGAAACTCATTAAAAGAAAATAATTGCACAAGTCGAGATTGAAAGAGAAGTATGCAAGCAACCTCCTAAATGCTTTCATCCCAAATGAAGCAATCAGATGTTTCACCTTCAATTTAAGTTTCCTCTTACTCGAACAAGAGAAAAGGATGAGCGTAATTGATTATAGAATGTCTACAACTGATCTGTTATTTCATTTTAGCTCTAAAGAAAGTTAAGATTTGAATTATGACATCTGTGACTTGAGCATCAAACAACTGTGAACGATTCTCCCGCTGTTTTTGAGAACGTTAAGTTATACTACCCCATGACACTGCTGCTCAATTCTCGCATTCTTTAGCTAACAAAGCATATCGGTGGTAGATCAAGGGAGCTCCATAGTGATGATTCACCATCATTGACAAGAGAAGAAGAGGATGTAGATGACTCCATTTTAACTGAGTTTTGCAGCTTCTCCTCCTGTTTCTTCTCCATTGCATCAACACCTGTTTCTTTTGCTTTCTTATCTGCCTCTTTGTTCTTGTTGCATTCATTTCGTAGATTGGATAGTTGATTTGATCTATCTCTACCCTTTTCATTCCCTGATCTAAACTTCAACTTTAGGCACTCGGGAATCCCATTGAATGCATACAGCGAAGCTGAGAACTTCCTTTCATATTTCATCCTTTTCATGGCTGCTCTAAGCATTGAAGGCTCATCTCCATCATTTTCAGGTTCTACTACGGGCTCCTCAATTTCTTCAGCAAATTCGAAAGGAGGGTAGTAATAGGACGATCCAAGATCGTCCAGGAAATGGAAATCCAAGTCCCCCATCTTAATCCCTTCATCATCATCTTCTTCTTCTTCTCCGTCTTCTTCTCGTCCACGTCCAAAGTAATTGTCATCAGCACTAGAAGACTGTGCTACGTCACTCCAGTTATAGTCAAATTCCACATCTCTCTCTGCGTGACCTTCTTTATCAGTTAAAAGTGATTTCAGACCACTTGCCATGTACTCAACAGCACTTGCATTAGCACTATAGATGTTATCAGTGCAAGTCCAATTGTGTTCAGGATCATTGAGGGAGTCAGCATATTGGTTGTCTGCGAAATTTGTTGTTCCTTGCCTGTATTCCTCATCCAGTTCTTGCTTTTCGAGCTGATTGACAGGCAGAGAAGTTGGAAGAGAAGCAGAAGAGCTGTTTCTTTCTCTGAGCCTTTGGAGGAGAAGGTTTGTGATCTTTGAAGGAAGAGCTGGAGTTGTTGAGGACGTTGGAGAGCAAGGCCAGAAATTTGTTCTTGTATTGGCACCTCGAAGCAGGCAAGCAGCTTCATCGTAGGCTCTTGCAGCTTCTTCGGCAGTATCAAAAGTTCCTAACCACACCCTTATTTTCTGAATGGTATCCTTTATTTCAGCAACCCATCTTCCTGATGGCCTCTGCCGGACTCCTACGAATCGCTTTCTAGCTCTTCTGGCTCCTCCTACTGTTGCAGCTGCTGCAGCTTCCTTCACCATCTCTTCCCAGGCCATGGCTCCATCGCTCGAGGTTTTGTCCTCCACATTTTCACCAACTTTTCTCTTCCTTCCCATATCTTTGTTTCTATTGTCTAGTAAGTTAGTGTGTGCTGAGTTTTGGGTTACAAAGTCTTCATCTATACTTTGTTGGTTTCAGTTTGCACTGGTTTAAGTTGTGTTGGTTTGATCTGGTGCACTTATATTATATGGGAGGATTTGGAGATGATGCCAAAAGAGAAAGGTTCACTGAAAAGGTCTTATTCCGTGTTTATACATATTTGTCTTTTATTTTTTTCCCTCTTCAGGTTTTTGGCCTCTTATCAAACCATATGGAGGTTTCTCCTACATGATAATAGAATAATACTAAATGGAAATAGAGTTATGTAGTTGCAATACTTGTGACATCTGCAATGACCCAGCCAAAGTTATATATCTTAATTCTAAGACTGAATTGGTCTTTCCACCAAATTCAATCATCCAAGATATTAAACTAACACAACCTAGGGCTGATTTTCAAAGCAGCAGATTCCCCTAAACCAGCAAGAGACTTGCTTTGGAGTTATCACTATCATGAAAGGGACTGCTTATAGCTCTTCTACTTGTTACCATATACTAGGCAAATGCATATGCATTCCATCAATTCCTAAACACCAATAACTCCACTCCACTGCACCTCTATTTAGTTAATAAGGGCTTCATAAAATAACCTATTTTAAGTATTTCAAACTTGTAATTATTGAATCTTCTATTAGAACTTGTATATATTGATGTCCTTGGCTTAAATTCAAATTCAAAGTGACATTAGCATAATTCAAATTGAGCAGATAATGGTGATCTACATGTATATTCCATCTATAACATCTCTTAGAGATATTAATAACATACTTAACAAAGGTTGATGAATACATTAGAAAATTTAGTCATTGGAGAGTTGAAATGGCAAAAAAAGAACTAAATATTGTTTTTATATATATGAAAATACCCAATTGGTCTTCTAGGCATCTACCTCTCTCTATATATAGCTAGGACAATGATATGCTTAGACTGATTTATGAGATGCACATAATCAGCATTAATAATATTGTTTCATACCAATTAAAAAAATGATATTTTAAATGTTGGTACTATATCAATAATAAATACTGGTCAGTATCGGCTTTTTTGTTAGCACTAGTCTGTTCGTAAAATTTAGAAATTTGAAAAGTTGGGTATAAAATTGAAAAAGAAAAAGAGTTAATAACCTTAAAGCCAGTCATGGTAGATACCCATATCTTATAACTCCAGATGTCGAATCTTCAGAATATCTCAAGTGGCAAAAGTTTAATCACTATTCCTCCAAGCCCAGACCCATTCAAACCCAGCAGCATCACAACTAAGCCTTTTCTTATAACCAAAACCAATCCCATACCAATTTTAGGCCTAATAAGTCTTCTCGTCAAAGCAAAATTTGTTGGAAATGGGGCCATATTGTCGCACATTATCGTTTTTGATATTCTGAATGTAGCACCCTACTCCCGCAAGACCCGAACCTGATATCGATGGTGATATCCGAGTCCGCGTCTCACGAGGGTGGCACGCTAGAGCAGTCAAAACAGTTTCAAAACTCGATAATACATTTTTCTTTTTTAAAATAATCGAGTGCGTGGAAATCAGCAAACAATTTAGGCCCGCGATACGAAAACATTTTCAATCAAAATACTATTTCAGTAATCATATTACAATACGACACAAATCAATTGGGCCCTTTGCAATAACAGTACAAATATGCGGAAATATAAATTTACATATAAATCAGAATGACTCAAATGCAGACGTGAACTGATCTCGACTTCAAACTCTGACTCTCTTGCAGTAATCATACTCCCGTTTCACTAACGGGGTAATCGCCAATTTCTGAAAAATAATTGCAATATTGGATGAGTTTGCGAACTCAATGAGAAACCATCATCGATAGTTCACTCAATTCATACATATACAATCAATATACCACATATCATAAACGTTGTCAATTCACAATTATGAGGCGTTTCACCTTTCACACAATTCACATTCAATCATATCATGTATGCAATGCACATGTGACACTTTCCATTTTATTACGTTGTTGT
>JANZLD010000008.1:17510396-17544936 GCA_026413575.1 Erythroxylum carthagenense | reverse complement strand
ATCAGTGCACGTGCCAAATGACTCAATCCTCTACAATTAGAGGCCAAATGAATGTTCAGTCGATATTATGCGGTAAATTCCTATCCCGTCCCAATTTACCAATATAACCTTCCCATCGGTGACGAGATGTTACACTGAATGGCGAAATTACCCACTTCTGACCCCCACAGACCCTAATAATTTATCCAATACTTTTACTGCACTCAACATCACCAAATCTTCTAATGCTTCATCTGTCACTTCCAACACTCTTGCAGAATGGCTACATGACACTAGCGCTATAATTCACATGACTTCTGACCCTCAACTTGTCGAATTCTTAACACCATGCAATGGTCTAAATACAGTGATTGTCGGTAATAGACGAACTCTTCCTATTTCCTCTACTGGTAACCTCACATTCTCTACTCCCATTAGATCCCTTCACCTCAATGACATTTTAGCTGTTCCTAATCTTATTGCCAATTTGCTTTCTGTAGCTAAATTTGTTAAGGATAATTCCTATCTCATTAAATTTAATCCCTTTGGTTATATTGTGAAGGATCTCCATACCAGGATTCTCATGGGTATCATCCACAATAATCTTTACCCGTTGAAGATCCAGTCCATTTCACAAATCCGATTGCTTTCCACACCACCTCTACTCCTATTCAATTATGGCATCAGCGTCTTGGTCATCTTGTTCTCGCTACAGTCTATAGGTTAGGTTATCACCTTTTTTAAATATCAAATCTCATGTAATAAAAACATTATACCTCTTGTCTTCAAGAAAAAAGTACTCATCTTTCATTTCTCTTATCTTCTTGTGTTTCAAATAAGCCACTACAACTTATCCATTGCGATATTTGGGCGCCATCTCCATCCCTTTCCTTCTCTGGCTTTCGTTATTTCATTCTTTTTGTTGGCGATTTTAGTTGATATATATGGATTTATCCTTTAACCCACAGATCTCAAGCCCTTTCCCACTTTCAGACATTCAAAGCTCACTCTAAAAACCTTTTTTCAACCTCTATAAAAACTTTTCAACGCAATGGAGGCCCTGAACTTGTCAAAGGTCTATTCGCTAATTTTCTTACTACCCATGGCATTACTTATCATATTTCTTGTCCTTATACCCCATAACAAAACAGGATTGTCGAATGTAAAATTCGTCACCTTACCAAAACTAGTCTCACACTTCTTATCCATGCCTCACTTCCTAAAGGTTTTTAGTATGAAGCATTCTTTATAGCTACCTACCTCATAAATCTCTTACCAACTCCTGTTCTCCATAACAAATGCCCCCATAAAATTATTTTTCTCACAAAGCCCAACCTTTCTCACCTCTGGGTCTTTGGGTGTACTTACTTTCCCTTCATTGGATCCACACGTACAGAAAAATTGAACCAAAGTCTACAAAATGTGTCTTTCTTGGGTATTCTCCTAATTACAAAGGCTATCGCTGCTTTGACCCTATTATCTCTAAAATATATATTTCTCGTCATGTTCGTTTTGTTGAAGCCGACTGTCCCTATACTTGCTGCTCTGCCTCTCCTGTCTTAAGCCCTTCATTCTCCACCATCTCCTTACCCATACCTATGCTTCCACTTACAACCTCATCTCCCTCACCACCTCCTTCCTCTCCAACCACTCTCCTACGTTATCCCATGGTTACTCGCACTAGTGATCAAACTTGTATTCCTTGCATATTCTTTGATTATGTCACTTACTTTACCCACATACACACTCCTAATGATCCTAATCCCACTTGTTTCATTCAAGCCAACAAGTTTCTGCATTGGCGCCAGGCCATGCTTGATGAGTTCACAACTTTCATTGTAATAACACATGGACTCTTGTCCCTCCGCTACCAAATGCTAATCTTGTTGGTTGTAAATGGGTCTTTTGTATAAAACGAAATTCTGATGGCACTCTTGATCGCTATAAAGCTCATCTTGTTGCCAAAGACTATCATCAGACTCCTGGTATAGATTATACAGATACTTTTAACCCAGTTGTCAAACCTATTACCATCCATCTCATCCTTGCCCTCTCAAAAAATTGGTCAATTTGTCAACTCGATGTCAACAATGCCTTCTTTAATGGCACTCTTTAAAAACCAATCTTTATGACTCAACCTCTTGGCTTCATAGATATACATCATCCTTCTTATGTTTGTTGCCTTCACAAAGCTCTCTATCCTCAGTCAGAAACTTCATGAACTTCACTTTTGGTTCACAATACCCCCTTCACTAATACCTTTCTTTTAATGTATATTGATGATATCTTGATTATGGGTTCTTCACCCTCATTCATCACCACCCTTATTCAAGGTCTCAACACTTCCTTTTCCATCAAAGACTTAGGACCCATCCATTATTTCCTTGGTATTGAAGCTACCCACACAACAAATGGCCTTTTACTAACACAAACTAAGTACTCCAAAAAACTTCTACATTGTACTTGCCTAGATCACTACAAACCTATACTCACACCAATCACGCTCACTCTTCCTCTTTAAAAAAATCATGGCATTCCTCTTTTTGATCCTACTAAATATCAAAGTACTGTCAGTGCTTTACAATATCTTTACCTTACTTTGCTTGACATTCAATTTGTTGTCAACAAAGTTTCTCAGTTTCTACAGTTCCTATTGACATTCACTAGACCGTGGTGAAACAAATTCTCCGCTACCTTCGATCTACACCCTCTTTAGGTATACATTTAACCCAAACTTCTTCTCTTATCTTACAGGCCTACTATGATGCTAATTGGGATGGTTGTTCTGATGATCGTTGTTCTACCTCCAACTATTGTATTTTCCATGGCTCCAACCTCATCTCTTGAAGTGCTAAGAAACAACCTACTGTTGCTAGATCAAGCACTGAAGTCGAATATAGAATTATTGCTCTTGTCGCTGCTGAAATCTATTGGATTAAATCCATTTTGAGTGAAATTAGCTTCTTTGACGTTACACCTACACTCTGGTGTGATAATCTTGGTGCCACCTTCCTCGCCACTTATCCAATTGCTCATGCTCATACTAAATATATAGATATTGACATCCACTTTGTTCGTGATCTGGTGACCAACAAAGCTCTTTATATTCGTCATATCTCTTCATCCGATCAAGTTGTAGACATCATGACTAAAACATTAGCTTCATCTACTTTTCATCGCCTTCACAACAAGCTCACCGTTTCTGCCCATAGTGAGCTTGAAGGGGGCTGATAAATATATATAGATCTTCATGCAATCTCACCAACGTAGATATGATTTTCTCTTTGACATGTATTTATTTGGTATCTCATTTGATTTTATCTTGTGAATCTCATTTGATCTTCAATATCTTATTTGTTATTATTATCAGATAAGAAAAAATATGTATAAATACATGTAAAAGCTATTCAGCAAAATACACAAGCAATACAATACGAGTACATGTCAATTGCTTTCTTCTTCTATTCTTTCATGACTCTACTGCTTGTGCCTTGTGTGTATTGTATATTGAAAATGTGAAAAAAAAATTCGTGTTAGTTAGTTTAGTCTTAAGCAAAGTTACGAATACTTTACCGGCTCTATCATTAGATTGGATTCTAATATGGTACTGTATCGATATCGATCAATATCAGATACCATTTTAGGTTATTTTTTAATTTATAAAATAGTCCTTGAATTTTTTTAAAATTGCAAAATAGTTTATTGTCATATTGTACTATATAATTTATAAGTTTACATTAACTCTATACCCAAAATCATAATAATAAATAATAACCACAATTAATATAAAATAATAATAATTTTTAAATATTTCTCATAAAATAATAACCACAATTAATTTGACAAAAGACAATCACCATCATACAAATATAAGTTTTAGAATAATACGAAATATTTAAAATATTACAATTTTATCATATAATAAATAATAATTACATCAAAACATCAAATAAAAAGAACGATAAATAATCTTAATTCTCAAATTATTACAATTTATTACAAGAGTTTGTGATAAGAAAACAATAAAGTTGAAGAAAAACTTGAAAGAAAAACATGTATAATTACGTTGCATATATATAATTTAACATATACATAAAATATAAGTAAAATTAAAAGAAGAGAAAAAACAAAACCCTAGAACTTCATTCAATCGTCTATGGGAGGATATTGTTATAACAACACTAACCCTAATTATCATTTGGTACAAAATTCTCATCACTGAGAGGAGCCTCATTATCATCATCATTCAAATTCAACGCATCAAATGACATGTCAATGCTTTACGATCCAAGATTATCTTCCAAGTCATTAACTTACACTAAACCCGGTTCCTTAGAAAATCAATCTGCCAAAAGATCGATATTATCAATACAAATTGGATATGTTGAACTACTTGTGCTATTAAGAGTCCTAGTAAACAATAATATTTAATTATTAGAAATTTATGTGAAACCATATTGAAATTATTAATGATAATAACATACATTTCTCGAAGCTTTAAATTTTAACGAATGAAGGCTAAGTAATTCATTCTCTTTTGCTTCCATCTATTCTTTTTCTTAGAATGAATGAATTTAAATATGTTTTAGTTCCGTTCACAACCTGTTGCACTCACACATTAACTTAAAATTCGAATTGCAAACCTTTGTAATTCGGAAACACCACTTTCAAATTGATCCTACCAAGAAACTGTAAGTCGTAAGATAACAAAAGTAACGTTATAAACAAAATAAAGTGATAATTAATTTTTAACAAGTAAGAAAAAAGAAATAGTTAAAATCTGAAGAAAGTTTTGATCTTTTTCGAATAGCAATTGATATTCTAAAATCCTCAGAAGACTTCTTATAAAGCTCCATTTGTGAGCCTAATAGATCTTACATCATGTCATAGGTAACAATTGTTGTAATAGTGAATAACATTCCCCTATTAACTTTAGTTTTTTTTTTGTAAAATCTAGTCTAAAATAAGCAATAGGATTAAAAAATGTCCCTGCTGCAAACAACGAAGAAGAAAGTTGTTTTTCTCATCTTTCATTGATGACTGCAAGATATGGTGTGTATAAAGAAAGCCTATGTTTTATATTGGTCTTGATTGCTTCCTTCACCCTCTCCATAACATCAAAAAATAACCCTTTGTTGCCTTTTCTTTACTATCAGTCAAGTGAAGCACTCTTACTAAAGACTCACAAATTTAGATAACAAATAGGCATTGAGACCAAAATTTACTATCTTTTCAGTATAATTCTGAAAATCTATAATCCAACATTAGACTTAGTATGCTAAGATGCAACCCACTTATCACTTGCAAACATTTTTCTTAACTCTTTCTTCATCGTAATAAAACAATGAAGTAATAAGAAATTGTTGCAAATCTTGTCACAGTAGGATGACATAAATTTCTACCATTGGTAAATTCCTTTCTCATTAAATTCAACACCCATACACTGTTATAGATGAGCTTGGTCACCTTTTTAGCTTTTTGCATTGTCTCATCAATAATAGGAAAATACCTAGGATCCTCTATATTTTCCAGCATTTGGTCAATGCAATGTACAACATAAGGAGTATAAAAATGACAATTATACTTATTTTGTAACTTTCTTTCTACAGCTTTATAAGAATTATTGTCATTAATAAATTGAATAATATTTTCTGACCCTATCTCATTCACACTTCATAAAATATATCAAATAAGGTATCAGTTTTCCTAATAAGGCCAAATGCATCACAAACAAACCCATAAGTAGCCCAATCCATTCTTCTTTCTCCCAAATAACTTTTAATTTTAGAAACTAAGCAACTCAAAAATTTACATATGTAGTTATCAATCGAAGGAGCTTTGTATCCGGGACTGTAAGAGGCTATAATATCTACCATAGGCTGATAATAGTAAGATTGGGAAGCATTGAATGGTACACCTGTATCACACCACCATTTAGCCATTGCCATATCTACATTATCAGCCGCATCTTTTGATTGCATGACACTACGAATTAATGGTTGGACTCCAGAAGTTGTTGTCGTGCAAAAGAATTATTCATCTGTGACATCTGCCTTTTTCTTTTCCTAACATTGCCTAGGATAGAACACTACCACTACAATTACTACTTTCAACATTTTCACTATCATCACGAAAACTAACAAACGAGCTTCCACTATCAATTTGATAATTTAATATCTCCCTTCTATCTTTCTCGTGTTCATATTCTTCAAACAAAGTTTTAATTTACCACTTTACATTATGATTTACTTTTTTTACAAGGTTCTACATCTCGTTTAACTCATGCTAAATGCTTCTTTAATCGGGTAATTCCTCTACCTTTCAAATGTTTGTTACCAAAAAAGCAAATAATATGATTTCTCATATCGGGGACTAATGCAATATGAGCCCAAGCTAGATAATTGTATCTTCTTAAAGCAATTTGATCATGAGTACTTGAATTTCCTTCCATTTATTTGTAAAAATAAATGAATACATATATCAAAATAAAGAACACATAATTTCAATTATTTAACATACATAATTACGCAAAACATATATAAACAATTTCCATTTTCAACAATCACAAGATATATATAAACAATTTCCATTTCCAATAATTTTGAACAATTTCAATTCAATCATTACAAAACATATATAATAATTTCCATTTCTGATAATTCCCAACAATTCCATTTCTAACAATTTTGAAAATTTTCAATTCCAAGTTTCAAACATCATAAAACATACATAAACAATTTCATTTAAAATTTTCCAATAACCAACAATTCAACCATCACAAATTCACAATTCACAATTTACAAAATAATGAAATATACACAAACAATTTGCATTTCTAACAATTTCCATTTCCAAATTCCAACAATTTCAATTCAATTATTAAAAAATACATAAACAGTTTCCATTTCCAATAATTTCTAACAATTTTTATTTCCAATAATTTTCATCCCAAAATATATGTAAACAATCAAATATAATGTAATTGTTTTTCAAATTTTAGAGTAAAAAACACACCCAAAAAATTAGAAATCCAATTCAATGTTGGGTCGAGTCAATTTGAATCTGGATCTATTTTAGATTTGTTGATTTTGGGGTGATTACGTGACTGTGACTGTGACTGGTGTGGTGGTGGTCAGATTGTTATTGTCATGTGGTGGTGGTCGTCAGATGGCTAGAAAGGGACTAGTGGCAACGGTGAAGAAGAGGGAGAGTGAGAGGGTGAGAAAGAAGAAAAACAGAGGAGAAGTAGCAGAGAGAACGTTAGGTTGGGGGATTGTTGTCGTCATGTGGGGTGATCACTAGACGACCGAAGAGGAATTGGTGGCTACGGTGAAGAAGAGAGAGTGTGTGAGAGGGAAGAAAACAAAGGAGAAGGAGAAGAGAATTCCAAAACACCTTTTTTTGTACCATTTACAGAACGAAATTCGTAATTATGGTCTTAAGAGTTAGATGAAAGTAAAATCCATATCGGTAGAGAAAGTACGATAAGTTATATGTTGTGCTGCATTTTTATTGAAAAATTGCTATATCTATCAATATGGTTCTATGTTATTTGTTGATTGAGATATAAATCGATGTCTTTTTCATTAACAATTTAACATGTCTTATGTTAATTTGATTACTTATTTCTTGAGAATTTGATTGCCTTTTTATTAACAATCAACATAAAAAATTACATATACTGATATGTTGAAATTAGAACATGAATTATTCATTTTTATTAAATTAGAAATTTACTTCTTCAAAAGTTTAAAAATATTCAATAATATTATAGATTGTGTTCGAGAAATGTTAATAATACTTCTTAATTATATTTCAATAGTTTCCTTTGTTAAATTTACAAATCATTTTGTTAATTATGTCGATAATGCTAATTTAGTTTACGACTTATAATTACTTAATAATTTTATCTTTAAGTTTATAGAAAAATTTTAATTCATCTTTTATGCTATCGTCACTAATTAAGAGGTGACAACCATAATCTTGTGTTTATTTATTTGAAGAACAATTAATTATAAAATTTAATCAACTATTATTTGTTTGTATAAATGATCTAAAATGATTAGGCTTACTTATTTAAGTTCTTATATAAACTTATATATAAATGCTAACTTTTACAGTTCAATTCTAACTTAATGATCATTTCATATTTGCAAGCAATAAATGTACTTGCATTGGACATATTGCTATTGAAATTGATATGAGGTTATTAATTTAATTTTGATATATGTCTTTATTTATTTTACAAAAAGTAGAGGAAAGTTTAAGTACTCCTAATAATTTAGGTGCTTCAGGTTTAGGAAGATTTGATGATTTATCTTGGGCTCATCCTAGATTGGTTCTTGAAATGAAGAACCATACCATTTGTTTTGTATTGTAATAAGCATTTGAAAGGGAAAAAAATCACCAAATTAAAGAAGCATTTAGTTGAGATCAAAATTTGATGTGGAGCCTTGTAAGAAAGTGAGTTATAATGCAAAATGACAAATGAAGACTTTGCTTGAAGGTTATTAATATGAGAAAGATAGAAGGATAAAATTGAGCTATAAAATTGGTAGTAAAAGTTCCTTTCGTGGTGTTCAAGATGATAGTGGAGATGTTAAAAAGTGGTATTCCTATGTAACAAGAAAGGAGTGTTGCACCTAATATGAGAAAATGAAGAAGATAAGTGTATACTTTTTTTGCACTACGAACAATTCCTAGAGTTCAACCTTCAATATGTAGTGACTTACAATTTAAAGAAGCGGCTCATAATGTGGATATGGTAATGGCTAGATGTTAGTATGATTTAGGCATAGAATTAAATGCTACTCAGTCTTATTATTATTAGCCTACAGGGTATGTTATTGCCTCTTATTATTATTAGCCTACAGGGTATGTTATTGCCTCTTATGATCTAAGATACAAAGCTCCTTTAATTGATAACTATAGAGGTAAACTTCTGAGTAGCTTAATTTATGAAATAAATAATTATTTGGATGAAAGAAAAATGACTTGAAATACTTGTGGATGTTTAATCATATGAGATGGTTGGATAAATAGAAGACAAGAGCTTATTATTAATTTTTTATTTATTCTACAAATGGATAATATTTTTAAGTCTATTAACTCATTTTGACTTGTTAGAAATGTTGATACTCTAATTCAGATATTTGATAAAGTTGTGAATGAAGTTGAGCTATAAAATACTATTTAGTTCGTTATTGGCAATGATTTTGCTTACAAAGTAGTTGGACAACGATTGTAAAGCAGGCATGATTCTTTTTATTAGACTCCTTATGATGCACTTTGCATTGACGTAATATTGGAAAATATAAAAGATGCTAGGTACTTTCCCATTATTGATACAATTGTGTATAAAGTGAAAAAAGTGACTAAGTTCATCTATAATCGTACATGGGTGTTGAATTTAATAAGAAAGGATTTTATCAATGGTAGGATTTTGTGTTATGATATAAGATTTATGAAAATTTTCTTATCACTTCAGTATTTTGTTGGAAATATTTATAAGTATTAAGTGAGTTGTATCTCAACATGTTAGGTCTAATGTTGGATTAGATGTTTCTAGAATAATACTTTAAGATCATAAATTTTGGTCTTAGTGTTAATTTGTCATCCGATTTTGTAAGCCTTTTGTGAGAGTACTTTGTTTGGCTGATAGTGATAAGAAGACAACAATAGATTACTTTTATGATGTCATATAGAAGGTGAAGGAAACATTCAAGGCCAATATTAATATAGGCCTTCTTTGTACACATTTTATCTTGTAGTTATCAATGAGAGATGAAAAAGGTAACTTTACTCTCTATTGTTTGTTGTTGGGGCATTTTTGAACCCTAACATCTATTTTAGACCAAGTTTTTCAAAGAAAGTTGAAGTTAATAGGGGAATTTATTAACTATTACAACAATTATTGCACAGTAAATGATACAAGATCACCTAATCATACAAATGGAGGTTTATAAGGATACTTTTAGTGATTTCGAGATGTCTAATGCTATTCATTAAAGTGACATACTTAATCTAGGTATATTTTTTTTTCACTTTTGTTACTTATTAGAAATTAATCATCACGTTATTTTGTTTATAATATTACTTTTGTTGCTTTACAGTTACTTTATAGGCCTAATTCAGAAGTGGTGTTCAAGAATTACAAAAGTTTGCAATTCAAATTCTGAATCAATGTGTTAGTGTAACATGATATAAAAGGCATTAGAGCACATTTGAATTAATCCATTACAAGAAAAGGAATAGATTAGAACACAAAAGATTAAATGACTTATTCTTTGCTCTATATAATTTAAAGCTTTGAGAAAGATATGTTATTATTATTATTATTAAGTTGAATATATTTTTTTGAACATTTTAATCATTTGATTTTATTTATTTACTAGGAATCTTAATAGAACAAGGAGTTTTGTAGATCTAATTTGTCTTGATCATATTGATCTTTTAGTGGATTGAGTTTATGAAAAATTGAATTTGATAGATGTGAGTGACTTAAAAGATGATCTTGGATGAAAAAGAATTGATATGTCAATTGGTGCAATGAATTTGAATGATAGTGAAAATGAGGCTCATCTCATTGATGGTGATTTTATACTAAATGAGAATTGAAGTCAATATAATTTCAGTGGATACCCGATTGAATGAAGTTCCAACTTTTTTCATTTCTTATCTTTTTAATTTCACTTTTATTTGATGCTATGTTAAATTTTATATATATAATGCCTTATAATTACTTGATAGGCCCAATTCAGAAGTGGTGTTCAAGAATTATAAAAGTTTTCAATTCAAATTCTGAGTCAATGTGTAAGTGTAACATGATATATAAAAAATTGGGGCAGATTTGTCCAT
Source organism: Erythroxylum carthagenense (assembly GCA_026413575.1). Classification (NCBI taxonomy): domain Eukaryota; kingdom Viridiplantae; phylum Streptophyta; class Magnoliopsida; order Malpighiales; family Erythroxylaceae; genus Erythroxylum; species Erythroxylum carthagenense. Next base: position 17,534,100 of record JANZLD010000008.1, on the reverse strand, counting down.
TACAAGAAAAGGAATATATTAGAACACAAAAGATTAAATGACTTATTCTTTGCTCTATATAATTTAAAACTTCGAGAAAGATATGTTGTTGTTATTATTAAGTTGAATATATTTTTTGAAAATTTTAATCATTTGATTTTATTTATTTACTAGGAATTTTAATAGAATAAAGATTTTTGTATATCCAATTTGTCTTTATCATACTGATCTTTTAGTGAATTGAGTTTATGATAAATTGAGTTCGATACATTTGAGTGACTTGGAAGATGATCTTGGATGCAAAAGAAATGATATGTCAATTGATGCAATGAATTTGAATGATAGTGAAAATGATTATCATTTCATTAATGAGGATTTTGTATTAAATGAGAATTGAAGTCAATATAATTTGAGCAGATACTCGATTGAATGAAGTTTCAAGTTTTTTCATTTTTTATCTTTTTTAATTTCATTTTTATTTGATGCTATGTTAAATTCTTTATATATACAATACAAATATAAAACTCTTAATTGTAAATATTTTTGTTTCATGTTTTACTTCTAGTTGGTTGTGTTCCTCAACACAAATTCGTGTTGAAATACTTATGGAGTCACGAAACTTTATTATTCTTTCTGTTTGATATTTTAATGTAACTATTCATTATTATATGATGTGTAATACTTTAAATACTTTGTATTATCTTTAATTTTATATTTATATAATTATGAAATGATCTTTTTTATATTAATTATAGCTATTGTTTATATGTGAAATATGTGGAAAGTAATATTAACAAAATTAATAAATTGTTATTATTTCAAAATTTTATTATTATGATTTTTTTAAGACAAGGTGAATGTAAAATTATAAATTATATAACACTCTATATTGAATGATTATTTTGTAACTTTTAAAAAATTAGAGATTATTTATAATTTTTAAAAATTGCTCGAAACGATATCCAATCCTGACTGATACCAGTATAATAACCAAATTTGATATTCATAATATTGCTCATAATGATTTAAGTGAAGTCATTAGCAGTCTCACTAGTGAACAACCTTATTCTCCTTTAAGATAAGTCTATTTTGCATGTCATTTTTAACCCCCAGAAGAAGTTGAGGTAGCACCACTTTGGATTAGTAGTCATGCATAGCCATCACCTTCCAACCTAGTTTTTGTCATTGCTGATAGATGTCGAGACTAACGATTCTTCCAAAGGCCACCAAAACTAAAGCGTGTCCAAGCCACTAATGATGAAATCAAGATATTTAATCACATATTAGTTATTATCTTAATCTCTTTTAGCTTTATTATACTCCCCCCAATGGAGGCTATTTGGATTAAAATATTGAAAAGTCCTGATGAGCTTCTCCTCTTGTTGACGATAACAAATTTTGATGTAAACAATTGGAGACGGATCCTTAATTCTAATCTTCAAGTCTTGTCAGGACCTTCATCGTTGATGAAGGGAAGAGATGGGGACATTTATAGACTTGTCCTAATTCGATGAACACTCTTTAGATATGAGACATTTAGTACTTAGCACTTGCTCCTTGACAAGGTCAGACCGAAAGTAATTAGAGAAACTGTATCATTGCAAAATACAAAGCATTCAGATATTCTTGGAGATATTTTCACTAAATATTTCATCTTCAAAACCAGTAGAAGTCACTGGCACTTCTCCTGCTGCACTTCTACTGCTGCAGGAAAGAAGTATAATTAACTTTGTTATAAATTATAAGTTCAAACAATAACTTCTTTGTAAAAGAATACAAAAGAAATGCTGCATATATCGTTGATCATTTCTAAACTTCACAAAACGAGAAGTCTTGTGCACGAAGTACGTCTTTGCGAAGTCTTGTGCACGAAGTACGTTGACTTTATTAATTGTATGATACTCATATCAACCAACAAAAAATAAATAAAATAAGAGTATACGACAGGTAATTGGATGAAAACAAGAGAAAGCTATCTAAGAAATATTTAGTTACTACAAAATTTAGTGTCTTGAAATTATTGGAAACTCTTCTAAAAGTTTACAATATGCTAAAGAATCTATAGTTGCGCCCATAACAAGAGAAAAGACAAGTCACGACAATCATTCACTTTAGTGTTTGTAGTGTTGGTGTGTTGTATCCTTGAAGTTGACAAATGATTTTCAGTTAAAGAAGTTAATTTATAACGGCCACCAAGTTCTTTAGAACGTAACCTACTAAACAACTCTCTATAATGGATATTGATAGGGAAGAGTAACTTATAAAATCCCACAAAAATATATTTTTTAATATTCTAAAATTGAATATCTTTTTGTTATATGCTTCCAAAGAGGAGTAGCAGAAGAATATTACTGCATTGCTTCAGCATCCAAAGCAATGCCAAGTAGAACTTAACGAACTCGTGAATTCTTCCTCCATGTGGAGGCCTTAGGGCGAGTCAATTGTCTCCTTCTCCAACCATTAATTAAACTTGGTGATGAAAAGATCTAGACTTGCTTTGTTAATTTATTGATGGCGACTTGCACTGCAGCAATGTGATTTTGATTTTATTTTAATTTTATTCATTTTTTAATTAATTTTATAACGGTTTAATATCAATTAAATCTCTATTAAAACTTTAAACCTTCGGTTTAACTTCTGGTTTGATTTTTAAAATATTATTATTAAGATAGACTAATTCAATTGAAGATTTTAGTCATCATCATATCCCGAAGTCCTGCCATGAAGCGAGATTTAAGATAGCCTAATAATACACAACCTTACTCTTACATAATAAAAAGGCTAATTTAAGCATTATGAATCAGGTAATCCACGTAGTGAATGTTAACAACTTTGAGCGTATGTCCAAAACGAAGCTTTAAAAGGTCTCCAAATGTAGCCACCATACGCTTTATTCGCCAAAAGAGGATGTGTGAGGTATAGGTCACAAGTCAATGAAAATTAGAATCTATATAATACAATAATACCATAAGTTTCCTAGCTCTGTTTACATATTTGTGTGTCAGACATTAATAAAAGAAATAAACCAAATGCAAGAAAACCATCTTTTGAGTAATCAATTAGAGGGTATAAAATAAACGGTTAGCCTGTTCTACAAGTTTTGTGTGACCAAAGAGTTTCAAACTTGAGAATGGAGAAGGGGAGAGTTCTGACTGTCACTGCTTCCAGTATACTGGACTGGCATCAATGCCGGATCTTGGTACACATTCACCAATTTATTAAAAAACTCACTCATGCTTTGCTCATTCTGCTCTTCATTGTCTTTCTTCACCAAGCACTGCCAGACCCACAAAGCATTAAGGTCCAAGTGAATATGGAAAATTCAGTAGAAATTCAAAATGACATGAGAATTTTCTCTTACGTACCTCGGTTGGATAGGCTTGAAATATTGGTAGGAACCTTTTTTGGCAGTATTCATTGAAAACAAGCGTAAGAATTGGAAGAGGAATGGTTAAACTGGATGCAAGCGGAAGCCTTTTAAGCCCAAATATTCCAATTGCAATAACATGCATCAGTATCAAAGAAAATATGGTTGAGTTGTGCACTATAGGCCAAAACTTCCCATTCGTCTCATACTTAGGTGCGTACACATTCAATAGCTGCAAAAGAAGAGGTAAAAGAACTAATTTGATTCGTAGTGTCAAGACTAAGCATCTACAATATAATGGAGCAGCACAGTAGCAATTAGAACAATCACAGCAGTTAAAGCTAGTTTCTTTTCTTTATCTTAAATTAACCTTCTCAAGTAGTTTATCATATGATGCAAGATCATGAAAGTAAATTTAACTTCTTAAAGTTTGTATTAACTACTCTAAAAAGGGGTTCTGTGAGTGGAGCCTTCTTCTTCTTCTTCTTGTTTTTTTTTTTTTTTTTTTGAGCCTTCTTTCACATTTAGATACAATCCGTTAACAAAGCAAGGAAATGGACAAGAAAAGAAACCTTAATTACCTGGTTGCGGAGTATGATGAATCCTAGGCAAAAGTAAACCAAGAGAAATGGCAAGATCAGGGGAGCCAGGAAAAAGTATGTAACACCAACTAGTACAAAGAAGAGAATTGTGGGAATTTCACTGTGGTAAGGAATTGATGGAACTTCAAATTCATCATTCTTTTCCATTGCAAATAATCTACTCACGAAGCAGCAAAACAGATGAACCAATTGAACGAGTTCATATGCCAGACCTGTCCATCCAGAGGTCACAACATATGAAATGAAAAATGATGCCTGCACCCAAAGGAAATAGAAGGTAATGCTGGTAATCAAGAAAGAATTGGACATCAGAAGCCACAAATCTGGCTTGCTACAAATAATTTTAACTGGTAATTAGTTTGTGGTTTCACGTTCACAAACTGCCATTATGATCCTCGAATAATCAGGATGATGAACAAGACACTGCCATTTTTCCATAAATGTAGCATTCGTATTTCATAGGATACAAAAAATATGAAATTGAACACGGCGTAATATAAATATTAAATAGAGATAATTATTGCATACAATTATTGAAAAAAGAAATACACAATGATTTGTCCAGAATGCATAGTAGCGAACATCTGATGACAATCCATCTTGTAGGAACTTCCTAATGGAGCTCCAATTTCAATTCTGTTGCTTGCTATTATTCTATGGTTGTATATGGTTAACATTTACGGTCCACAGCTTGAGTCAAGACTTTAAGTCATCAGAACATAATTTCAGTCGCAGTACTCAGCTGCAACTATAAAATACCAGTACATCTGCTAAGAGGCAAGCAAGTAGACCAAATAGCACACTTATCAGTCAAGTCTTTCACCCAGATTCATTGTGGGTCTTTGGATGATGATTGACATAGGTAACTATCAAACAATTCAATTCCACCAAGAGAACTGAAACAGGTCATGTATAAGACAGGCAGGCCCAGCTTCCTACAATATATATGCCATAAGTCACCACTCAAGCTTCTCAGCGTGCTTACTGGTCTAAGATTGAGAACAGTTCAGCATAAAAAGTGTACACTAGTGGCTGGATGAAGTATTATGCCCCAAGAAAACAAGACTCTACATAGAAATGTAAGTTTATGTAACTTGCACAAAACAATGGTGCTTTTAAGCTATGAGAGACACATAGATGATGACTTCACCTGAGATGGAACGGCTTCAGCTAGGACCCTGGGGATATTTTTGGGCTCAAGGAAGACATTGACTCGATATAAAGCGATCCAGATAGTACATTTGCAAAGAAGATGTTCCATACAGTGAACGATAAAACTTTGATACATGCACTTTTCTCAATCTGTCTAAGAGAAATGTATCCTTGTATGGAAGACAACATTATCATAATTGGTGGAACAAAATATAGGAACAACTTGAGAATCAGACTTGGAAGATATCCGGTAATGAGTTGACTCACAACTGTTCTGCAACAATAGGTAGCGTATAGTAAAGTTCTATCTCACATGATAGAATCTCAGTAACAAGATAATGAATTTTCAATCCTCAAGATTTTCTACTTCTGAAATTTCACTAGACTCCCACTTTAGGCATTGGTGGATTAAAAACATCCCATGTGTACACCAAACTGAAGATGCTAGCAGAAATAATGGACTCAAGCTTCATAGATACAGCTTACTTTGACCTCCAAATCATCATAAAGATATTGTTACGAATGCATTAAAATATAATTCAAAGAAACAAAACAACTTCTTTTCAAGGTGCATGCTTTCTGAATAATGGTAACATATATCCATGTAAAGCACCTCAAATAATCATAAGAGAGGTCCCAGTTTGCTTTGACTTACAAACTCAATATCCTTTTCAAAAAAGGAAACCAGGTCTCTAGCTGATCCAGATTGGCAAGGCCTTGCGCAAGTACAACTGGAATAAGGAACAGAATAGTGAGAGCAGCACATGCAACAATGACAAATAGCTTGGAGATCCATCTTCTTATGAATGATGCAGAAAAGAAAGGCCAGTGAACATCAAGAGGGTCAGGAGCTTGTTCAGTAACCCACTGTGTGGGGTTGATCCCCTGTTGAATGTGTAAAGCTATGGCAGCACCAAACCGGGACTTGAATGATACAAAAGCAGCTGGAACTTGCTGAATGTTTTAAAAAAGTTCCATGACAGAAGAAAGGTTGTGTCAATTATCAACGTCCGTTTTGGAATTAGAGGAACAATAATGTTAAATATTACAGTTCCTTGGTTACAAATGAAATGTGATGTATTTTTCAAGCCCATTCACTAAGCAAGATAGATTTAACTATTCACTATTTGGTAGATGTAAATAACTAGCATCAAATAGATAACTGCCCATTACGAAATTCATCTGTAGTTGGAGTCTTCAAAAACTGTACTTGGCAATATTGGCATCAGGCAATGACAGCTTCTAATGAGACAAGTAGGAAATGCTGATCGGTACAAACAGTTCTGAAGTCATATCATTCGACCACTATAATTATGGACAGAGAGGGTAATCACTTTTTTGGCTCCTCTACTTATGCTGATTAACTATTTCACTCATCCTACTTTAAATTTTTCTATTTATATCCTTTTACTATTGCCAAAAAAATGATCTTCCTTCCATCAACTCCTCTGAAAATTCCATAAAAGTTTCTCTTTTGTCAGTCCTTCTACTGATCATATTTTTCTATTTTACTCCAACATAATTTTTTTTTCATTTACGTGCTACTATTAAAAAAAATGATGATAAAATTAATGCTTGAAAAAGACCAATAGAATTTGTTTATGGAGACAATGGCGATGACTTCATTAAAAAACCGTGGATAATAAGAAGATTTAAGTGAAAACATATTACAATAAAAAAGAATCAACACAAAAATTCTTCCATGTAGCAGGAATACAAAAATTTGTCAAAATCTTTTTATGGAGATAATGGCGAGAAATTCATTAAAATATTGTGGATAATAAGATGGTTGAACTGAAAACATGTTACAGAAAAAAGAACTAACAAATAAGATGGTTGAACTAAAAACATGTACAGGAAAAAGAACTAACACCAAAAAATTCTTGTATGTAGAAGGAATACAAAAATGATTATCCTTAGCCAGATAAACCTTAAATGCATTATACTGTAAATTTTCAATCCTATGGTATCACAATTTCCATTTAAAGGTGGTCCCTTAGCAATAAAATTGTTATCGTAAAATTTCAGACAGTTATCACACACCTCTCCCGCTGACGAAAACTGTTCCTTTCTTAAATTATTTTCCAAATCTTCCAACTTCTTTTCATAATCATGTAGAAGATTAACTTCACGTCCAAATAGTCCCAAAAAGCCTTCACGCCTAAAATGCTGAGAATGATTGTTTGACTTCAGGTGGGCAAGTCTTCTACACAACTTCTGTACATCAGTCTGTATAAAAATAGGATAGAATTGTCAAATTTTGCACCATAAAAACTGAAAACCATGACATGGATGCCAATATCTAACAAAAACAAGAAATTGAAAATTTTTCCCAAAATTTTTCCAAACTATATGAGGGAGGGATGGAGAGCTCAAAAAGTTGCAAATAACGGCAACTCCTCTAAGAGGCAATTCACTCATCATTGTATAAAAACTTAATATTTTCATTCAACAAACATGTTCAATTAGATTTCGAATAGTGTTCTGAATTGGAAAAGACTATAACTAGACGAAATTCATATGCCATTTCTGTTAAAGTGTGTTACTTGCTGGCTCATTGGAAGGGTCCACAATTTCTTAAATCATCTACCACACTATCTGAACTTAAAGAAAATAGCTGATTTCAACAGATCGGGACAACTTTTCAACTTCTATCATGCATGCTATTTTAGATCCTTCACCAGTTTACTGATAGCACAGAGAGGTTGTGAACCAGCAAAAGAAATCCTAGATTGTTAAGCAAGACCTGAATGTGAAAATTCCCAATGCACAAGCTGATCAGAACATGTGAGGGCAGTTAATAGATTCATTTTGAGTTTCACCTGGTGCACTTACAATGATACCTCGAATTTTGTTTGTGCGGGTAACCACCGTATGTGAAAGATAAGCAGAAGGGTGATACTCTGTGAAAAAATTCTCAACAACTTCACTAAAGCTTCTCCCAGATGTTGCAGGGATACCACGGACTAGTATTGTAAACTGATGAGGCAGAGGTTTGGATGAATAGAAGCAGGAAATTCTTCTTGAAGAAATATAGTCATACTCCTGCATAAGGTACAATTTTCAAGACAGAATATTTCTAAATGATGTCAGTTGGACAAACCAGGTGGCATAATGACATCAAATATCGATAAGATGCAACTTACATAATAAAGAAGCCAGCAGACAACTGCCGTAAATATGTATGCTGCAGCAAAGTGAACCCATAACCTTGAAATGATTCAAAAGCAATAATCAGTTCTTCAAGAAACAATTTCAAAATTTTTATTGGAAGAAGCATATAGACTGAAGGATTCTTGCTATAATTCTCGTGGGAATCTTTGGAACGTACAACACAATTAGATATCTACTGGACAACCATTATGGTGTTATTTAAGGGGATACGAAAGCTAATATTGTGGTCCAAATATGGTATTATCACATAATATTGTGATAATCACCATAATATTGTGATAATCTGATTGTAATCAGATTATATTGATTAGATAGCATTATCTTAGGATTATTTCCTTTATTTGTATAGATTCTCTCTCCTATTCAGTATCCCCTATTCATGTATATATGTACTACATTCTCTAAGAAATACGATATAGAGCAAAACAACTCTTATTCACATGGTATTAGAGCCACGTAAAAGAGACAGTGAAACCGAGGAGTCACCCCCAGCAAGTCAAGAAATGGCTTCCAATCTTGAGGGATCCTCCACGGCAAATCCAAACCAAGCTAGAGGTCAGTCGTCGATGACCTCTGGTCTTGAAGGAGCTTCTGTTGTTATCGTCTCTGACAAACTAAATGAAACGAACTATCGGGAGTAGGCTCAACCTATGAAACTCGCCATTGGAGGACACGGGAAGCTGAGTTTTATCATCAGAGATGGAAACGTTCCAGACCCAATGAACTTGCAAGCTATGCGACAGTGGGAGATAGACAACTTCATGGTCTCATCATGGCTTATCAACGCCATGATACTGTCGATCAAATGTACCTTCATGTTTCTGCCAACAACTCGAGAGATCTAGGAAGGGGTGCGACAATCATACTCTAATGGAGAGGATGCATCGCGAATCTACGAGAAAAAAACAAAGTTGTGGCAAATGAAGCAAGGTGATAGAGAAGTTACAAAATATTGGGTCGAAATGGTAGGATTATGGCAGGAACTTGACCTTCTGTTGGACTAAGAGTGGAGGTGCAAGGAAGATGCAGTGATGAAAAACCAGAAAATTGAAAAGGAAAGAGTTTGAATTTTTGGCTGGTCTCAATAAAAAACAGGATGATGTTCGTGACAGAATCCTAAGTAGAGTTCCTCTACCGACAGCTAAAGAAGTTTTTTTTGAAGTTAGGAGAGAAGCAGCAAGGAGGAAAATTATGCTGAAAGAAGAGTCAAAAGAAGAACAAAATTTGTCTCCAATTCCTACTACTAAAGCGTCTGCATTGATGTCCAGTAAGAAGGGTCAGAAGAAGTGGTGTGATCACTACAAACAAAGTGGTCACACTAAAGACACATGCTGGGACATCCATGAAAAGCCTCCAGATTGGAAACCAGGAAAAGCAAAAAACCGAGGCTATCAAGTATCTGGTGAAGGGGGAACAGAAAAATCTGAAGATAGCCAGAAACAACAAGCTGGTAAGCTGAATATTTCACTAGGGAAATTATTGGAAATACTAAAGAATCTCCAAAATGATAGCCACCAATAGAAGACAGGTACAATTGCCAATACTACTATGAGAGGTAATATCATACAAGCTTTTTTATCTTCATGTGGTAGGAAGAAATGGATAGTTGATCCTAGAGCATCAGACCATACCTTGTGCTGGGCATGAAAAGGTTAAGGTAGCAAATGGTGATTCTTCTTCAGTTGCAAGAAAAAGAGATATCAAAGTAACAAATTCTATGAAATTAAACTCTGTTCTACATGTTCCAAATCTAGACTGTAATCTCCTTTTAGTTAGAAAATTGACAAAATAAGCTCATAGTAATGCTCATTTTTTCCCTACTCATTGTGTTATACAGGACCTGTCATCGGGGAAGAAGATTGACAGTGCTAAAGATTACTTTGAAGATGAAGAAAGTCAGTTTACTCCTTATAGTTTGGGTAATAGTGTGATTGTCCCTAAGAATGATGAACTATTGCTATGGCATAAAAGGTTAGGTCATCCAATCTTCCAGTATATGTCACGATTGTTTCCAAATACTTTAATAAATAAAGATCTTTGTGTTCATTGTGATGCGTGTGAATTTGCAAAGTATCAAAGAACTTCTTTTACAAGGTCTGAATAAAAGCCCACAAAACCTTTTTCACTTATCCATAGTGGCCCATCTCGTGTTACTAATAGAACCAATTCAAAGTGGTTCATTACATTCATCGATGATCATACTCATTTGTGTTTGGTGTTCCTTTTGAAGGATAAAACTGAAGTTCCTACTGTGTTCATTAATTTTTATCATATGACAAAAAATTAATTTCAAACAAGTATTCAGGTCCTTTATACGAATAATGGTACTGAATATTTTAATCAGAATCTTCATAAATTCTTACAACAACATGGAATTGTTCACAAAAGTACTTGTGTCAATAGTCCTCAACAGAGTGGGATTGCTGAGCGGAAAAATAGACACCTTCTTAAAGTAGCTAGGGCCTTGGTGTTCACCAGTAATGTTCCAAAATGATTTTAAGGGGATGCTATCCTCACTGCAACCTACCTTATTAATTGAATACCTAGTCGTGTCCTTTCAAAACGCCTCTTCAAAAATTTCAAGAAATTCATACTACTGCTCATCTTGAAACTAACCTTCCTCTAAAAATTTTCAGGTGCCATCTTGAAACTAACCTTCCTCTAAAGGTTTTCAGGTGTACAGTTTTTATTCACAATTATTCACACAACAAACTCGATCCTAGAGCCAAAAAAATGTGTTCCTAGGTTACTCTGCGACACAAAAAGGTTATAAATGTTATGATCCTATATCAAAAAGATTGTTTGTTAGTTATGATGTAATTTTTTTTGAGGTAGATTCCTTCTATCCCAAGTCTTTGATTCAGGGGGAGTATTGGAGAGAGTTTGGTGATGAATCTCAGTCGTGTACATCTGTGCCTGAACCTCCTTGTACATCTGTTCCTGAACCTATCCTAACACCTATGTCCAATGCATCTCCTATAGAGACAAATTATGATACAAAAGTAACCGTGCCTGACAATACACTCAAAGTGTACTCTCGAAAGAAGAAAACAAGTAGTACACTCCCTGTTCCTGAAGCTATACCAATCTCTGAACCAGTGCGGGTTCCTGCCGAAGAAGCTCGGAGTAGTAATACAAAGGAACAAGAAGACAATATAGATCTAGAACTGCCAATCGCTTTACGAAAGAAATATAGATCATGTATCATGCACTCGATTGAGAGGTTGGTCTCTTCTGATGCTCTATCTTCTCAATATAAAGCGTTTATTTCTAATCTAGATAGAATTGACATTCCCAATAATATCCAAGAAGCTCTAAAGTTCCAGAATGGAGAGAAGCAATTTTTGAAGAAATAAGAGCACTTGAAAAAAATGAAACGTGGGAAGAAGTTGATCTGCCAAAAGGGCAGAAACCCGTGGGGTGTAGGTAGATATTAACAGTCAAATATAAGGTTGATGGTTCCATTGAGAGGTATAAAGCGAGATTGATAGCAAAGGGCTATACTCAGACTTATGGTATGGACTACAAGGAGACATTTGCACCTGTGGCAAAATTAAACACTATCAGACTATTGCTATCTGTAGCTGCTAACTTCAATTGGTCCCTTCAACAACTTGACATTAAAAATGCCTTCTTGAATGACAAATTGAAGGAAGAAGTATATATGAAACTTCCTCCAAGGTTTGATAAGGAAGGAGGAGGAAACAGAGTATGCAGACTAAAAAAATCCCTATATGGGTTGAAACAATCACCACGAGCTTGGTTTAAAAGATTTATTAAAGTCTTAAAAATAGAAGGATACACACAAACTCAGTTTAATCATACAATGTTCTTCAGAATTAGAGAAGGTAAGAAGACAATTTTGATTGTGTATGTAGATGATATTGTTATAACTGGTGATGACATAGAGGAAATTACAAGACTCAAGTCAACTTTGAGGAAAGACTTTGAAGTTAAAGACTCAGGAGAAACGAAGTATTTCCTAGGCATGGAAGTAGCTAGATCAAAGAAAGGGATTTACACCTCACAAAGGAAGTACATTCTTGATCTCTTGAAGGAAACAAGAATGTTAGGATGTAAACCAAGCACCACCCCTATTGAAAGTACAAAGTTTGAAGATGAATAAGATAAGCTGGTTAACCATGAAGAATACTAAACACTAGTGGGAAGGTTAATTTACTTGTCTCATATTAGACCAAATATTGCTTTTGCCGTGAGTGTTGTAAGTCGCTACATGCATGCACCAAAGAGTATTCCTAGGAAAGGATTATTATTCAAAAAGGGAGATCAAAGAACAATTGAAATATACACTAATTCAGATTGGGCAAGTTCAGAAGAGGATAGATAATCAACCACCGGATATTGCACTTTCGTGTGGAGAAATTTGGTCACGTGGCAAAGTAAGAAGCAAATGGTGGTAGCCAAGAGTAGTGCAGAAGTTTAACTTAGAGCAGTTGCAAAAGGAATTTGTAAAAGTCTCTGGTTGAAAAGAGTGCTGACAGAATTGGAAATCAATTTTGAGTCACCTATAAAGCATTATTGTGATAACAAGGCGGTCCTAAGCATGGCACACAATCCAGTCCACCATGAGAGAACAAAACATGTTGAAGTTGTTCGACATTTCATCAAGGAAAAGATAGAAAATGGAACAATATGCCTAAATTATGTACCAACGAAGAGGGAGACATCAAATGTATTTACCAAAGGACTTCAAAGACAAATATTTGAAGAATGTATTAGCAAGTTAGACATGATTGATATCTATAATCTAACTTAAGGGGGACTGCGGTCAAGATACGGTATTATCACATAATATTGTGATAATCTGATTGTAATAAGGTTATATTGATTAGATAGCATTATCTTAGGGATAATCATTATCTTAGGATTATTTCCTTTATTTGTATAGATTCTCTATCCTATTCGGTATCCCCTATTCATGTATATATGTACTACATTCTCTAAGAAATATGATATAGAGCAAAACAACTCTTATTCACAAATATCAATATATGGAAATCAACATATCTATGAGAGTCGGTATACTAAATTGAATTACTCGAGAAGAAATTAAAATAAAAGACAAGAGAAATTATTTGAGAATTAATCCAAAATGACTGGAACACTAAACCTAAATTGAAGTTCAATAAAATAGGAGAAGTGTTACACAAGCTTATAAAAGTGGTTTACTACTTCCATCCAAGTGTTTGAAGCTAAAAGCAAGTAAAATTAATTGATTTGCATCAATCAATTATGCAGGTTTCAAAGTAAATAATCCAGCAAACACTACCCAGTTAACAGCATATAGACATTGAAATGAACAAGCTACCTAAATCAAATTTTTATGAGAACCTAACACACCTTTATGATCCAGAATAAATGATAGACTAATTCATCACGAAATTTTCATTTTATTTTTTATCGCTTTGAAGCTGGAGCACTGAAAAATCTCCATTCCTCAGCCCAGCTCCTGCTTCTCTAATTTGCTAGCATAATGCTGATCTAGAAGGTCTACAATAATAAGAGAAAAAAAGCCAATGAAATGGACAATGACTAAAAAATTGCACCAGCTTAATTGATCAAGTCATATTTATTCACAACTTGTCCAATTCTAAACATCAATTGGAGCTATTTAATCTAAGAGAGCATTAAAAGAAAAAAAAAAAAGGAAACCAATGAAATTTAAAATAGCCTATATTCAATAAAACTACGGCAACAAGTTTCAGGTCATGCATATTTTTAGCTGTCATCTGATATGGCCTTTCACAATGGACCAATGCTATCCTAGTCAAAAATTAGTTAGCAATTACCAGTTGGAGCCATTATCAACATTTGATATACTGAATGAGTCCAAAGACTTTTTCGGCAAATCATAGAAATCATCACTCAGTTGAGTCCCCAAATAATTAATTGGAAGAAGAATAAGGATCCCGGCAATGGTAGCAATTGTGAATACTTTCAAGCTGCAATAAAATGAAGAAGACAAATAACGAAATATAAAAGAAGAAGAAAGGAATTAGTTGAAGGTCTACGCAAGAAAAGATTTGCATCATGAAATGTGAAGGGTCAAGTAATGCAAAGACATGAAATCAATATTCCAATTACAGTGAAAAGAGCCTCAAAAGGGCATACAAGTTTTAAAATTTTGTTGAATAAAACTGAAGCTTAACATTCAGCCTGATTACTTTCTCCACCTAATAATTAGCCATAAGATAATATAGTCATGTTCAGATCACCCAAAATACAAAAACTTACCCTTTACTAGGTGGTAAATTCACATAGAAGTTCATGCTGAACTTTCATTACGAACCACTTGCCTTTCCTACTTCTTTTGTTTATCTAGTTTCAATATTCAAGAAGTAAAGGCACCAAAGTACAATTAATTCATGCCTTCGTATCACCCAAAAAAAGTCCTTACTTCACAACTTGATTCTTAAATCCTTAAAAATGAGCTCTTAAGCGACAAAATCATCTATTTAACCACAAATTTCATGCAAACACATCCAAAGTTGACAAATATATGAACTTCAAGAACCTAAAGACAAAAATCCTCATGAAAACGACAGCATCCAACCCAGAAAGTGCCAGTAGGTCATCCTCGGAGAGGTTCCAGGCGGTCCTGATCCAACCGGCGGAGGGCAAAATCCTATCCAAGTAAAATTGAACAGTGCGAGGCGAGTGTTGTGGTTGCTGCGATCTGTGCTCTTGCAGTAAACGAGACGCGTAAACGGAAACATTACCAGGTTGTTTCCGGAGGATGGAGTAGAGAGTGAAGAACAAGAGACAGAGTCCAAGGTTGATCCCAACGGACGTTAGAAGTGCGGATAGTATCATTTTCCAAGAAACCAAACAAAGTCTTGACGATGGTCACCGCCTATGCTGTCTACCGCCTACCCAATAAAGGAAAGTTCTTTGCTTTTCTCGCTTGTGAGTACTTCTTGTGTGCTTTGGTGGCACCAACTTGCACGTAACTCGGATTTCTTTTGCCATCTTTTTTCCTTCTCAAGTTTCCTTCAAAATCCATGCGGTTCTCAACTCTCAGGTTCCATACGCACAACAGTAGAATGCATCGTGTACAAGTCTATCACTCGTAAAATTACTGACATGTTTAATTAAAAACAAAAGACTGAACAAATGAAAAGACCAAACTGAATTTTGTCAAAACTTAAATAACAGAAATCCCCGGTACAGTGGAACGTGAAACAGCTGTCAAGAAACTATTGGACAAACTTCACTCATAACCGTACTCGACGTTGTGGCTTTATCATTCGCTCTTTTTGCCTTCAAATTATACCCACCGCACCACCAGGCCACCGCTCATCGTCTCCATAACTTCTCCATGCGATCACTCACCGCCGTTTGATATTTCCGCCACAAATCTCCGCTTTCTATACGATCCTCCGCCTTGTTCCGATTTTTCCTCCGATTGTCGACAAAGAGGAGGTTTACGACGTTGGATTTGCGATTGGGTCGTTGATTGTTCGGAACGATGAGTGAAGTGTTCGAAGGATACGAGCGCCAATACTGCGAGCTCTCGGCAAACATTTCGAGGAAGTGCACCGCAGCCGCCGCTCTTGATGGAGGTGAAAAGAGTGAATTCAATTGAAAAATTATTCCTTTTTAGAGTTCGCCTGAGGTTTAACAACATAGTTCTCGAGTTAGCCTTGTGTATGTGTTTTAGAGGAAGGAACCTTCCTTTTGGGTAATCCTATAAGACGAATTTTAGTTTTCTATGTGTCATACTTTGGCTTGAATTCCAAGTGCATGCTTGTGTGGTCTTTATATGTTCTTTTGAATCATTTTTGTTTATTTAAGTGTATAATGTGATCTTTATTATCTTGCGATGCTTAATATGAGATTGCCGTTGAACAGAGCAAAAGAAACAGAAAGTTTCTGAGTTAAGATCGGGTTTGGAGGATGCAGAATCTCTGGTGTGTAACTGACATATTTTTATTACTGTCATTATCTCCAAGGAAATACTTTTGAATTTTTGTTTTGGTTTCTGAACTACAATCATGCTGCCCATGTCTTCCCAGATTCGTAAAATGGACCTTGAAGCTAGAAGTTTACCTCCAAATGTCAAGGCTGTGCTACTTGCTAAGTTGAGGGAGTATAAGTCAGACCTCAACAATTTGAAAAGTGAAGTGAAAAGAATTGCATCCGGTAACCTAAATCCAGCTGCCCGAGATGAGCTGTTGGAATCCGGAATGGCTGATGCGTTGATGGTATGTAGGTTTATTATTGTAGGTGGCCTGGTGGCTTTGTTGAAGGATTGATTTCTTCTTTTCAGTTGCTTTTTCAGTATGAATTTTTGAAGTTTTTACTTTTATTACGTGCTCATTAATAGGCAAATGGATTAACTTTTAAAATAAATGTTCTCTAGGTTGCAAAATGACACTCTTGATTGCCTCAAATTTGCAAAACTTGATGTTAGGTATTATTTTGCCTTTTTCCTTTTCCTTTCTTTTGTTTCTGAATTCTTTGGTTAAATTGGTTGCAGTTAGGATAATCTTCTTGAGAGTGATAATATTAGAAGTCTGTTTATGAGGAATGTGGAGCTAATTTTTAAGATCCTTTTGCAGCTATTTATCCTGTCTCATTTTTGTTGAATTAAAATGACTTTCTTTTTTCTTCCTTCTTGTGTTGAACAAATCATGAAAATCATGTAATTCGTATAGGCCTCTGCCGATCAGAGAGGAAGATTGATGAAAAACACAGAAAGATTGAATCAGACAGGTGATAGAATTAAAGAAAGTAGGAGAACCATGGTGGAGACAGAAGAGCTTGGTGTTTCAATTCTTCAAGATTTGCACCAACAGCGACAGTCACTCCTGCATGCTCATAACAATGTACTTCCACTATAATTTTCTCTGTTAGAACCTTATTTGGATAATTGCTATCTGGACAATTTATTTTCACATTTATTTTGCTTTGAGCATACCTACCAATAAATTTACTATACAATGCTCTTGCGTTAAATGGTATTATGGCCTCACTAACTTGTTATAGCATTATGGTCATAATTCACCCTGCAAATGGTCTATGAGGGTATTGATCCATTTTAGATTTCAATGAACCTGTACTATTAAACGTAGTCGGTTTCGTATGTTTATGATTTTGGTATATTGCGATTGCAGATTCACGCAGTAGACGACAATATTGGCAAGAGTAAGAAAGTATTAGTTAACATGACAAGGAGGATGAACAGGAACAAGTGGATCATTGGTCTCATTATAGCAGTTCTCGTTGTTGCCATCATTTTAATCTTGTATTTCAAACTGAAATAGACGAGATATTTCCTAGTTTGATGAAGATATTGTTGCACACTTTTGATCTTTTGTGTGGGTATGCCATAACATAAATGTATCATGTGTGGTGTTTTTACTGCTTTTGATCTTCTGTGTGGTTCTGCCATAACATAAATGTATCATGTACGGTGTTTTTAATTTATATACGGGTATCCCTCTCTATATATTCTTGTTATTGTTTGCCTGATACTGCTCATTCACAGAGTTCAGAGCACTGAGAATGAGAAGTGATGTTATTTTGTAATTTATTGTTGGGCCTCGAGCTGGACAACCCGGGCCTAATGTTTAAATTACGGATAAAATAATTATAATATAAAAAAAAAACCATTTATTTGATTAAAATAAAGAAATTTCAGTTAAAATTCCTGTTCTGACTTGCGAGTTGGAGAGCAGAGTCCATATCTTGCCTTCCCCCTTTATGAAATGTCCCACCCACCTTCGTCTCCCTCTCTACTCTCGCCATTTCCGCTCTCTTCTCCGTTCATGCACCCGCCGTTCTTCGTCTCCCTCTCTCGCAGCCGGAAAGCAACTTCACGGGGTCATTCTTACCTCAGGCATTGTCCCCTCTCCGAACACGTTCCTCCTTAATGCCCTCTTGCATGTGTATGCACAATGTGGGGTTGTTTCTTATGCACAATACCTGTTCGATCAAATTCCTCAATCTCACAAAGACACCGCCGATTGGACCGTCCTACTAAACTGCCTTGCGCAACACCGGGTCCATGCTGCGTACGCTTTTCGTTTGTTTAATGTGATGCGGAAAGGGGGTGTTTTGATTGATGATGTGGTGTCGGTTTGTGTTCTTAGTTTGTGTGCTCGCATCGGTGAGTTAGTGATGGGGAGACAAATCCATGGGTACTTGATGAAGCTGGGATTTGGACAAAGCATTAAGGCGTTTAATGCGGTTATGAATATTTATGTGAAGTGTTGGGCAGTGAGCGACGCGAGACAGGTTTTCGGCGAGATGAGCAAGCGAAATGTGGTTTCGTGGAGTATAATGTTGGATGGAGTGATGAAATCAGATGGGGTGGAGGAGGGGAGGTTGGTATTTGATACCATGCCGGAGAGAAATGAGGTTGCTTGGACTATCATGATTGCTGGTTATGTTGGATGTGGATTTTCTAAGGAAGGGTTCCTGCTTCTCAACGAAATGATTTCGGATTTTGGGTTAAGCTTGAATTATGTATCACTTTGTTCAATTTTGTCAGCTTGCGCACAGTCGGGCGATGTGGTTATGGGGAAATGGGTTCATGCTCATGCACTGAAGGCAGTGGGAAGGGAGATGGACATCATGGTGGGTACAGCTTTGATAAACATGTATGCAAAAAGTGGTAGGATAAAAATGGCATATGGAGTTTTTGAGTACCTTCCACGAAGGAATGTTGTGGCGTGGAATACGATGCTTGGTGCTCTAGCAATGTTTGGAGGAGGTAATACCATTCTGGACATGCTCCCAGAGATGTTGAAAGAAGTTAAGCCAGACGATTTAACTTTTATCGCTGTGCTTAGTGCCTGCAGCCATTCTGGATTAGTTCATGAAGGTCGCCGCATTTTTCATAGCCTTGAATCAGATTATTGTATAACACCTAAAGTAGAGCACTATGCTTGCATGGTGGATCTGCTGGGTCGAGCTGGTCATTTACAAGAAGCTGAGATTTTGATAAAGAGTATGCCAATGCCTCCGAATGAGGTGGTGCTAGGATCCCTTTTGGGTGCTTGCCATTTTCATGGAAAGCTGCAGCTTGGCGAACAAGTTTTGCAGGAACTGGTCCACTTGTATCCACACAACACCGAGTGCCATATATTGCTTTCAAACATGCATGCTTTAGCTGGAAATATGGACAATGTTTCTTCCGTAAGGCAAGTGCTTAAGAGTAAGGGTATCAGAAAGATTCCTGGAATGAGTTACATTCATGTTGGTGGTCAGGTGCACCAGTTCAGTGCAGGGGATAAGTCACATCCAAAAACCCAAGACTTGTATGAGATGCTGGATGATATGATTCGTAGGTTGAGATTGGCTGGCTATGTCCCAAATACTACTTGCCAAGTTTTCTCTGGCTGTGATGGTAGGGACTGCAATGCAGAGGAAAAGGAGGAGAAGGAGCAGGCATTGTTTTCACATAGTGAGAAGCTGGCTGTCTGTTTTGGACTGATAAGCACGAGACCTGGCTCATCCCTTTACATATTCAAGAACTTACGCATATGCCAAGATTGTCATTCTGCTCTTAAGATTGTTTCCGATATTTACGGCAGGGAAATCGTTGTTAGAGACCGGAACCGTTTCCATTGTTTCAAGAATGGATCTTGTTCGTGCTCTGATTACTGGTGAATATAATCTCCAAGCCATAGAGAAAGGCTAAACTTTGTAGCTCAACGAAATCTGATAGCCATAGAGGAACTGGAAATTTCGATTATTTCTTCGGTTCTGAAACCAATACTGTAAGCAGCAAGTAGCATTTCGGTGCAACTTATTATCCTAAATATGGGTCTAGACAGTTGCTCTCCGGAATAGAAGTCTTTGGTAAATCTTCACCACGCTTCATAAATCGTGGTCCATTATCATTTGATATGGCGCATCAAGTCCTGCTGTTAAGAGGCAACAGCTTTTGACATTAACTGAGCTAATTACATCGCGTTCTTAATCTCAAGCTCTTTTTCCTTCGGTATTGGTTGAGATTGGAACAACAGGGGATGTAGCTCAAATGGTAGAGCGCTCGCTTTGCATGCGAGAGGCACGGGGTTCGATCCCCCGCATCTCCAACTGCCATGTCTGTTGAACCTTCTTACTTTTTGCAAAGTAATTAATATTAATAGAAGCACGTGAGCGTACATCGATTAGACCATGCTTAAATTAGATTAGAACTTGATTAACTATCATCTTTAGGACATGGTGAGTGATGAAACAAAGTTAGTATCTGGATGTAAGAAAGAAATAGAGAACATTGTAAAGAATATGCAAGAGTGAGGTAATGTGTTGAAACTTCAGTTTTAGCACGTTTTCTTTATTTAGTAATGGATTTAATGGTGTAATGTATGAACCACTCACATTATTCATAGTTTAGTGGCCTTTGTTGACTTTCTTGTACTCTTACTCATCAAGTCTCATAATACCTATAAATTGTAAGACGAAAACGTTACCTCATACCTGTCTCAACTTAAAGTTATAGAGACACATATCGAAGTCTTGAATGATCAAGTGGTGGATTTGATGGAAGCATAACAAGATGCTACCTTTAAAGTTACAATCATCAAGTATCTTATAACAAATCGAGATGTTGGGGCAACTGAAAGCATTTTACTTAAGTTGCATAAATCAAAATGATAGTCTTAGAATGTCACACAAAAGGGAGTGAATCATACATATTCACCTTTTTTTTCCTTATTTCTAAATAGTTATTGCAAATTCATATAAAATAATTTAATAACAAACACAATAATAGTAAAGGAGAGTAGGGAAATAGAGAAAAGATAAATTTATAGTGATCAGGCCAAACAACAGTTAACCTACGTCCACTCTCCAAAATCTACTTTAAAAGTTAAATATCTTCTTCCTTCAATAGATGAAGAACTTTGCATACATCATCTTTTCACGGGTGGGAAGAAATCTTTGCAAAATTTATGCTTTTTCATATATGAAGATGAGCCTTTACAAACCTCTACAACTTTTATTTAAGGTGAAAAGGAATCCTTACAACTTAAAATGTTTCTCTCTTGCTTACACCAATTAATAAGGGCTTAATAATATGATCTTTTTTTCCTCTTAAAGCTCCTTGAAACTCTATAGTATACCAAAGGTACTTCCCACAACTTAATTATGATCTATTTATACGATAAACTTTTAGAAATATAAGTTACTGAAATATAAGTGGAGGTTATTTTGAGTTGGTCAATTGTTCAAGAGAAATTTTTGGTTGTTTCTTCACCCATATTGTATGTCTTATTGTAGTGATTATTTTTCCATAAAAACTCTATATATAATCTACTTATTCTACTAGTTCAATTATAAGATTTCTAACTTAACTTTCAATCCTTCAGTGTCCTCCTTATAAAATTCACAAACTATTAAGCTAGTCAAGCCACAAAAAAGCCAAGTTTAAACTTTAATTCTCAAGTCTTTTTGAAAATAAAATCCACCTTTTTGACTAATACTTGATTCAAAATCATTTTAGAAGTTTCCCCAAGTTCTTCTAAAGATCAAGATATTTTTTAAAATATAAAAAATCCTTTTAAATTATGAAATGATTTATACATTTTATACTATATATGGATAATCATGAAATGATTGAACCTTAATTCATTAAAATGACTAAGATAAAATTACAAGAATTATTACAATGATTTTTTAAAAAACTTGATATGCACAATTCCTCCTTATTTTATTTCTTCATTATAATTTCCTTGAAGCTCTCTTAAGTTGCATACATATTCCACTTTTCTGATTTTCTTCACCTTTTGATTGCTTAATTTATTTAATTAAGACTTTTACTCACTTTGATCTTCTATTACACTTCATCTTTCACATGTTACTCAATTTCATAGTAATAGATCAACTAATATTATCAAAAGTAAATTTATTAATAGTAATATATTATATTATCATCATAATCATAGGTTAGAACCTTATTTCCAATAGAACAGCTTCCAAGGTGTTAGAAATGTTAAAGAGCTTGAAAACTCCTTGTGAGATATAAAGCAACTATTAAGTTATATTATATGGAGAAAGTTAATGGTACTATATTATACCTAGATGGGCATTACTAAACTTTAATGGAAAACAAGAACCTCTTTTAAAGTTAGCGATGATCATTCTCCTATGAACGTATAGGAGAAAATAAAGAAGTTAAATGATCAATACCTTCCAAATAACAATTCTTAGTTTGATAGAGATGCCTTAAAGCAATTAAAGAAGGATAAATCAATGAGGTAATGTTTGAAGCAATTTTATTAATTGATGCTAAGAACAAATTTGACAAGAAAAACCTCTTCAACTTCATTTTGGGTTACAATTATGGGGGAATTTTATAATTGCAACAAAAAATGTTAAAGATGTTAAGGGAGAAATTATAGTTGTTAATGTTTGGTGAATTTTTTAGAATGTAAAAAGATTAAACCTCCTATCCCCTTCTTAAAAATCAAAAGCTAACTATTATAAAGAGAAGTGTAAGGGGAAGAACAAGAAAGACTACAATTTGGTCAAAAGGTATGGGGTCACAAAGGAATTGAGATGTTATTGTGAAAGTCCTGAGGGAATTAAGTAAAGTGATCTTGGTGAGTATTATAGTCTACTACTAAAGTGATGCAAGCAAAGTTAGTTGAAACAAGGAATCCATTATATGTAGGCTTAGGTTAATTACAAAAGTTCAAGTTACTAAAGATTTGGAGGTAAAATACTCATCCTTGACTGAACATTATCTCCATCGTAAGTGTGGTGCAAATCATATTGAACTACATAAAGTTATAAGAGGATCTACAATTTTGGATACAAGCTTGTCCTAAATCATATTCAACTTTATAAAGTTACAAAAAGATCTATAGTATTAATCATAGGCATGATCAATACCATACCTACTATTATTAAATTGTCTATAACTAACATGACTTAACCTACAATCGTGACCTAAACTATACCCACTCAAAAACTTAGTTTTTTTCATTCTGTTTTTAAGGCATATTTCTTTTAGTTTGAGATTGATATATTTCTTTATTGATGGCCATTAGGGGTTCTTTCTTTTATTCTTCATTGAACTTCAAAATTATCAAAGAAATCTTTCTTTATGACTTTCAGATACTTTATGAATTTATTTCTTGATTCTGTATAATTTATATGTCAATTTGTTTGTACATTTATTTTACCTTTCTTGGGTTTGATTCAAACTTTTTTATGGGTTCTCTATAGAGTTATGGGATCTATACTATACCAGCCGGAAGGTACTATACTGGCCAGATAATGCTGCCATGGACCCTAACCTCGATACTGACCAAAATTACTGGCCAGTATCAGGTTTTTCCGTTAGGTACCGACCGGTACCCAACATACCGGAAAATACCAGGCGGATCTAGGAAATTAAACAAGTTCGAGGACCATTTTTCAAATTTGAAAATTTTAAACCTAAAACTTAACC
>JANZLD010000008.1:17481598-17495169 GCA_026413575.1 Erythroxylum carthagenense | reverse complement strand
TGTAATGTTTGATTTTGTTTGTTCTGTCTTGGGTGGCATCCATGTATCCTCCCAGGGGGTATTTGGGTGTTACATTAAGAATAACCAAAGATAATTCGTAGATATAAATCTCATTTTATATATATAACTGAATCAGTCCATACAAAGATAGTAAATAAGGTTTGTCCTATCTAACATATAAAACACAACAGTAATCATGTTTGAACCATTGAAAACAATTGACAAAATAAAAGATATCACGATAAAAGGAACTTTAGATGAAATCTTGTATTTTGAATAGCTTGATCCGTTATGATGATCTTCAATATTATTTCTCTAACAAAAATGGATTTTAAATGACATCATAAGAGTTGTTATACCTCCTGGTGGGATGATCTTCATATTTTTTTTCTTAAAATATCCTCTATTTATTGACAAATCTCATCATAAGATCAGTCTTCTCAACTACCTGAAAATATAGAAAAAACTAAGTAAAACAAGGTAATTTAGTATAAAGACTAAACAAAATACAAAGGGAAATATGTGCATTTGTCATGCACATTATATTTCAAAAGAGTTTTCGAAGGGAAATATGTGCATTTCAATCTTTTTTGAAATATAATGTTCATGAAAAATGAACATATTTTTTCTTCCCTCGTGATAAAAACCAATCATAAAATTAAACTTAACTAAGTGCGGTTTTCATACTCGTATCCCTTATAAAATGTATCCATTATAGTTAGTGGAATTAAGGAAGTAGCTTGGTAAATTATTAGATTTGGGATTCATCCAATGATCCACAGCCCTTTTATGATGAACTTGTTCTTTTCTAAAATAAGTAAGAACGTCATTTGTATCCTTGAAAGTTGAAAACTAAATATTGTCAAATAGCTATACTTGATATATAAAAAGGAGATACTAGTGATGGTGCATTGCTTTATGGCTTGGTGAGTTTACCTATTGGGAACCAAGTTCATGATTCATACAGATAATATTATTAATACTTTTTTAGGACCTATAAGAAATTTTCCATAAAACAAGCAAGTGACAAAATTTTCTTGGCAAATATTATTTTGCATAGGAGTATAAGTTGATAAGACACAAATGATTTTGATGAATTAAGTAAAAAGGAAGTGTTAGCATTTTTGCATCATCACCAAAATTGAGTAAGATTTATTAGATTAAATCAATTTGTGGCACCTTTAGATAACACATAAAGTAAGATAATTCAATAAGTGAAAGATAGTGTTATAAGGAGACTTTGGCTCAACAATGATGTGTTATTAATGAAAAAACATTTAACTATATAAGTCAAGTTTTAGTGCCTTATGAAAGTAAGGAGACATGTGACTCATAGTTGCTAGTCACCTAGGAGTTCAATAAACTCATGACATATAGGTGTATGACAAAACTTGCTTTGTTTATCAGTTAGATAACTATAAGAAGAGGAAAGTAGAGCATTATCATAGCCCCTACTCATTTTTTAAAGATTGTGAATATTGGTCTCAATGAATTTTATCGTGAATCTTCTAAAGTTGACTAATATGACTTTGATTATGGTGGTGGTCAATCGATTTTATAAGTCTAATATCTTCATGCCTACACCACCTTTATATCTTTATAACATTATAGCAAGTGAACAAGATTGGTTTAATTTACTTTATATTGCTTAATTTTTCTATAACTTGCACAAATCTTCAGTTGCAGAAAAGGGTCTTTTGAGATTGTTTTAGAACAATAACCTTCCATTTCCTTCGAGATTGCTCAATAAAAATAGAGTGGAAAAAGATCTAGTACTAATTTTTTTGCAAAGGAAAAACCCAAATTGCTTGTTGAGGCAAGAAACAGTCTTTAAAACACTTCCAACCGAATGAAGAATTATGCATATCAAAAAAGGATACCTCCTTAAGTTTGACACCAAGAATATGGGAGAAGATCATTTAGAAGTAAGTGCATCGATACTTAGTGCTGAAGTATGATAGGCCATTCAAAATACTCAATAAAGTTAGGAACGCAACATACAAAATGGAATTGCTCAAAAGTTTAAAGGTACACCCAAATTTTATGTTAGTTTCTTTAAACCTTACTATGAGAATGCGACAAATCCTAACATCATACAAGTAAAGAGAGCCTCATCAGTTGTGAGGAAATAGTTTGACAAACTAGTAGAGAAGATTCTTGATCATCGAATAATAGAGCAACGTAAAAAAAAATGGAGAACTAAGTTATTAGTTCAATGAAAGAATAAGTATATCTTGAAAGCTACTTTGGAGAAAGATACAACCATGTGAGAATTCAAATATTAATTTAATGAATACCTTCAATTTGTTCTATCAAAGGTGTCAAATTCATTTGGTTGGAGTAATATGTTAGTCCTTTAATGTGCGTGTGACTATTTTACTAGCCATTAATGAGCCTTAATCAAGGACTAGCATAATTATGGCATGAGGAAAGTATGTTGAATGAACCAAGACAACTACATTAGGTGGGATTAAGCGAATTCAATTTTTAATTAGCTACGACAAGCTGTTAGTCAATTGATTGGCTTATATATTATAAGAAAGATTAATTATAGACGTATTATGTTAAAGTTAATTATAGACATATTTGGATGGACCTAACACCAAAATATAATCAAAGAGTGGACTATACGTTGATGGACTAAATTGTAGCTGTGCATCAAGTAGACCATATGTAAATTGGCTCAAAAAATACACTTTTAATTTTTGGATAGAGATCTTGAGGGATTGCCTAGTAGCTTAAAGCAAAGAAAAAAATGAAAATATCAACGAATATGAAAGAAAGGGATAATGTGTCAAAACTTTATTTTTAACATGTCTTCTTTATTTTGAATTAGATTAAGGGTTTAATATATTAACCACACACTAAAATAGTGCTTAAGTTGGTTAACTTTGTGACTTTGCTTGTATTCTTGCTCAAACTATTCAAATACTTATAAATAATTCATTTAAGTAACACCCTGTTTGGAACACAAGGAATTGAATTCAATCTTGTAATTGAATTCAATTCACTTGTTTGGAACAACAAGAAAGCCAAGAATTCAATTCCAGCGTGGGTTTAAACCCCCTCCCTGTGTAAATTCAATTCACGCTATAAGTCGCGTGAATTGAACTCCAAAAGCTGCTGGATACTAAGCTTCCGTTGCTGTACACATATATATATATATATGTTGTTTCATGCATGTATCCTTACGTAAAATGTTTTGTATGAGATGCTTGCATGCTGTGGTTTATTCTTACATTTGATATCAGAGCTTTGCTGCCTCTGTCTTGCTGTATAATCTGATGAAAACCATCAAAATCATTGTCTCTGTTTTCCTCTATTTTGGGTTGCGTTTTCTGTCGTATATATGTATATATATATGTTGGAGGTTGTTGTTTTTTGTCGATCCCTTGGACCTCTTTGAGATGCTAGAGTTGTTTTTATCATCATCCATGGTGCACGCGACGTTGTCTGGACTGTGAAGGAGGAGGAGGGACGACTACCGTGTGTGGAGCTTCGACGTTGTCCTTCGAGAAGCATTGCATGTTCGAGTTTTAGACGTCTCATGCGGTTCACGTCGTTCCAACGTCGGCGTCCGTGCGAGCTCCGGCGTCCTCTGGTAGTCTGGAGCGTCGGGACTCCGACCTGCTCAAACCGGGTCACGCCCGAACCATTTGGAGGTTGAAGATGATACTATTTTTTTCTTTTTTAAAAAATTAAAATTATTATTAATCTGAAATTGAGCTTGGGCTACTTCAGATTGGGTTTGGGCTACTTCAGATCTAACTTTTAATCTTATGATTTTTATTATAAAATCATTTTTGGGTTTGATTAAAATTATTGCTTTTAATTATGTATGTCTTATTATTAGCATTTAATTTTATTACATACATATAATAATTGTTTAATTTTGCCCAAATTACATGTGATTAATTGCCAATTTTGAATGTATAAATTCATGATTATTATACATGCAAAAATTAGATTAATTATTTTGAGCATTATTATTTAATTTACTAATTGTTTAATTTTGCACAAATTACATGTGATTAATTGCAAATTTTGTGTGTAGAAATTCATGATTATTATACATGCAAAATTTATTTTAATTATTTTGTGCATTATTAGTTAATTTATTTGCATTATTTATGACCAGACGACGCCTTCTCCCATGCACCAGCGTCTTGGTTATGATTTTGTAGAACTAATGCATGCTTTATTAGTTAATAACATTAGTTTTTTGTTAGGGGTAAATGAGTCATATAAAATAATTGAATTCAATTTTAATATTACTAGATTTGTTCCAAACAGTGTAATTGAATTCAATTATAATATTACTAGATTTGTTCCAAATAGTATAAATTGAATTCAATTCAATCTCATTAATGTAATTGAATTCAATTCGTTAATGAATTCAATTCGAAGGTTTCCAAACATGCTGTAAAGCTTTTATCACAAGAAGAATTGGATTGTTGGGATTTTATAATTATTGCGCGAATTAATAAAAATTGATATTTTCACAATAATTTTAGTGCATTTATCCTCTTTTATTGCTTATTTTAGTTGTTAAGGTAAGTACGTTTATTTCCCTAAACTTTTGTATGGAACACTTTTTAATGCGAAAGATTCAATAAAGCTGTGATTGGGTAGAGACTTTAGTCCAAGAACATGGTGTTATATAGCATCAGAAATACTCTTCTTCTGGAAACTTAGGAATACCGTCCAATGCACGGGGAAGATGTTAGTATCAAAGATGGATAACTTCAGGTGGTCATAATTATTCAATAGAATGACAAGCAACTTTGTCTGGGACATTGAAAGTAAAAGGACGGAGCTACTCGCTTTTTGGGGAAGTACAAGAATGCAATTGCAAACGAGCATTTTGATAAACCATAAAAATCTCTGGTGAACAACGTAAAGAGAAGAGAAAATGGAACTGTGGAGGGGTATCAGCAGATAAGAAAACCTCGTCAAGTTGCTGTCGGGAAGTATTGCTCGGAGGAATTCTGGTTTTATCTGACAAATATCTATCAAACTCTGGGTCTGATGTCAAGTAGGGTATGTCCTGCACAAATAGGCAAGATCTCGCTCCTCATAGATTGATCAGTCATC
This sequence comes from Erythroxylum carthagenense, assembly GCA_026413575.1. Taxonomy (NCBI): domain Eukaryota; kingdom Viridiplantae; phylum Streptophyta; class Magnoliopsida; order Malpighiales; family Erythroxylaceae; genus Erythroxylum; species Erythroxylum carthagenense. The sequence continues at coordinate 17,490,075 of JANZLD010000008.1, read as the reverse complement.
GTAATAAATAACCGTGGAAAGATAGTAGCAAGAAGTACCATAACTAAAATTCGGATTCAAGCAACAGGATATTTAAATCTTCAAAACCTATAGCAGCAAAGGCAATGCCAATGGAGCTTTATACTGTTATACAAGAACCACCAAGTGGACTACCCATTTTATTGATTACTGCTTGATGTTAACGACCTCAACTGTAGGATTATTTCCTGGTAGCTTCCATCTGCCATCTCTGATAGCCAAAGGCAATTATTTTTATGCAGAATAGGGTACCCTCAGGGCCATTCTTTGGGCAAGCCAAGGCCTTTCAGGATCTGGGTCAATGAAACCATGCATGAGAAATTGCTCTGCTTCTTCATCTATCAATTCTCTGGCCCATGTCACCCTTTTCGATGGGCAGCAACCTTGTCCAAAACACCTACAGTTCAAATTGAAGCAATCAAATTGTTTGAAAATTCATATTTAATTAAGCTCAAGCCAAGCCAGGATGCAAGAATTAAAAGAAACAGGATTCACCGTTGGTTAACTCTCAACTCGAGGTAATGCTACTAAACAAGAAGATAATACTTGGGTTTGAAGGGAACAAAGTTCAAGAGATCAAAGAAGCAATCTTTTTCCACTTCAGTGGCTAGCCAATCTTGATTGAAATACAATAGTTTGTCAGTAGTTCTTCAGTCATTCCATTAAGGGTTTTATACCCAAGCTTAATATTTCAGATAATTCGTTGATAATACTTGCAATATTAGCAAAGTCACTTCGTAAGGTGGTATTTGATCCTCACAACAACTGCCCAAAGTCATACATGAGTTGTAAAATTGCCCCACCCAGCATACCTGTACTCATAAAAGCAAGCACTCCGTTCATTCTCAACCTTTCCCCAGTTATCCCATCCTAGATGTTTAATACACTGATCCATATACGTGTATGCAAAAACCACCCTTCCGAAGGGTCCCCACGGGCGTCCAAGGTATGAGTATGAACTACCTCCATTTCCAGTGATCACACATCTGCATAGATGCCATGATAGTTTATATTGAAAGGATGAAGAAGACTCACAACATAAGCTATGTCCATCAGAGCAAAAAGGAAGACATTATGGAGGCACAATATTGCAATGTAACAAGAACAGTGACTAAGCTATATATGAGAAAGTGGATTGTTCTTAGAGATTTTCAGTGATCAAATAATCAGGAATAAGATTTTTCCTTCTTTGAGGAATTTTGAGAACATTATGGGATAAGAATGCAAAGAGCTAATTTTCATCCAAGACATATTGAATACTAGAGGATACGTCAGATTATAAATATTTAAACAAGATATTTCTGAGATTAACATGGATTAACAACATAATCATAGAAACTAAAAGATTTTTTTGTTTGACAAACTCAACACTAAGCCATCAACAATTTAAGCTTCTGAAAATACTTATATTAGCCCTGTTGGAGTAATGTACAACTTTTTAATCAGTAATCAGTTTTAAGTAGATAAGATATCCTCATCAGTCACAATTTGAACTGATGGCAAAATGATAACTATGAGGAAAACGGCATTTAGGCTGTCAACAGTGGCCAAAAAATAGCTGTAGGGTGTGATGCGACCAGTGCATAACATATTTGAAGTTTTAGTTCATAGGAAGAAATAATCTATATCAAAACCAAACAGATTTTTTAAGTGCTGGCACCTTTTATCCAGTAAAATTCCAATTTAGCTGACACCTCATATAATTATCGGTAACCTCCTTGATTTTATCAAAATATGTTCTAAATAGAAAGTTGGTCCAGTGTGGATCTAGGAGAAAACAGACAAGTCAAACTCCATCAAGCACACCTAAGGAATACATAACCAGTTGACTCTTGAGAAGATTTTCTGCTTTGTGCAGTTATAAAGCCAGCTGACTTGCAGTGAATGTGGCTGTGCTCCAAAAGAGCAGTGCTATTCCCAAAAATGAAGTCCACACTTCCTTCAATATAGCAATCTTTCAAATACTGTTTTCCATAGTGCAGATACAACGTATCCTGCACAAAATTACAAAACCAGATATATTTCATTACATTAGCACATGATACCCTTGAGTAATCCTTAACTTCGATGAGACTGCATATTGAATGATGGCAAACAAGAAGTGCTAGAACAGCTATAACCTGAAAGCCATCTACTTCAAGAACTCATGATAGAAGCAATTTCAGTCGCTTCCCCAGAAGTGTCTTCTAGACAGTTATAGGAAACAAGGACATACTAGGTTGCTTTTACAATACTTTTTAGAGAAAGTTTCACCAACCAGAGCCTAAATTTCATAACGCCAGTAACTTACATCAGACTTAACCCTCATCCAATTCAATACATGCACTTTATAAGACTTTATGAACTTTTCTAACATTAAATTTCCATATTGTCTCTATTTTACCATTGAATGATTGTTCCATCTCATCATACTTTATGATGGAATGCTAATAGCATGGGTAGAGAATTAAAAGATATTCCACAGACATTTACAGTCAGAACTTCCTCAAAGCCATACTGTTCATCTTGCTCCTAAGACTCTGCTACCATGGCAGTCAGATTTAATGATAGTTGTATTCTAAAGCTCTCCTAGATTTCAACACCTGGAATCTTTGGGGAAGGGGATCAAATCAACCTTGCTAATAGGCTATTTTTGGAAGGTAGGAAAAGTTAGTATCTTTTATCAATTGTGCAAAACTAAGTTTTATCATTGTCTGTAGTAAAAATCTTGGCAACACGCTATGCACGAAGAAAAAGAAATGGAAGAAAAGCATTAGAACACTCTATAAGTGAAATGATAATAGGAATTTGACATACCTGCCACCCAAGAAACCTGCAATTATAAAAGGCACACCTATCAGCAGTTACTCTGATGGCTACAGCTTGACCTGATCCCTGAATTTCAATGAGATCAAAAGGCAGATACAGTTGAGTTATTCAATAATTCAAGAACAGTGGACTGGCCAACAAGCAGAAACATAGAATGTTGCATCTTGGCACAATGACTAAAACCCAAGTAACAAAGAAAATAAACTCAGGCAATTGACAAGAAAGCCTGAACACACATAATGCCTATGTTTGAAATTCCTAATCTTAAGAAAAACACGAGTCCAGTGGTCATACCGCACTCCAGAATCTAAAAATCATAACGCCCAAAAACCTCAGAAGTAGAAATTTCAGACCGAGAAACAGCCAAAAACCCAAAATCCATCATTTTCATCATCACAGTTCATCCGAACGGCAATAAATGCATCTTCAGAAAAAACGAAGCACAACACAATCTTCTTGTTACCTCCGGAGAAGAGTTCTCGAAAGTGATATTCTCAGCAATAAAATCCTCCCCTTCTACTATCACAGTTCCACATCCAAAGGTCCCTGTACCAATCACTCTAGCAGCCTAAAAGCAACAAAAACAAAAACCAAAAGTCCACATGAACAAAACTGGCCATCATATTCATCAATACCCAGATAAGTGACGGACAGAAACTGGCATTATGTATACCTGGTGATGGTTGATCTTAGTGGCCGTGTTGTCCCAAGTGAGGATAGTTTCTTCTGGCCTCAGTCCAGCAAGAGTAATGAAATTCTTAGTCTTGGGCACGTACAAAGGCTGTCTGTAAACTCCAGGCACCACCCGAATCACCGTTCTACATGTGTTGCTAAGCGGCACGGAGTCTACAGCTTCCTGCACCGTGCTGAAGTCGCCGGACCCATCCTGAGCCACCGTCACCACTCTACTCGCCATTAACCAATAATGACCCCTCCTCTCTCGGTGTCTATGTGGGAAAATGGGGATGGATTGTTCACAGTAGGCACAAGTTTTAATGGGTGAAGAAAGGAACCGACTTCAGAAAGTGAGTATTTGTTTGTTTTTGTAGTTTAGCAGTTTACTATGTTGTGAAATGTGAAAAAGAAACCCATTTTCTCCGTTTGTGTTTTTTTGTATTGGCTGAGGCGAAAGTGACGTGGGTTTAAACCAAAGTACAAGACTTCCTTAAAACACGAGAGATTAGGGAGTTTTTATTCTTTCCTTCCTTTTGGGTTTTGCTTTAGCGGGAAGCTATATTTCTGATTGATCACCAAATTATCAAAGCGTAGAATTTTGAAGTGAGCTTTAACTTATATATATTCCAAAGGCTCGGCTGAATTCAGAAGGAAAAACGAAAGAGGGAGACATGAGTCAATCAAATTTTAGCCATTTACGTTTACTTTGTCATGTCATTGATTGCAGTTATTAGTGACAATCAACGCCAGTTCTTCAACAGCCTTGCTTTTCCTTGATGCTCTTTTGTAATTTTTATTCCGAACACAAATATACGAACCTATTTGATTTGTTAGCAGTGAAAACTCTACAAACAATAGGGTTTTGCTATTACTCGTTAAAGATTACTTACTTCGTCTACATGGAAAATCCTAACACACACTAGCGACTGCCCTCTAGTGACATTCTTGTTGGAACTAAAACCTTTCCCCAGGATGAAGAAGATGGTATTGTTAGAATTCTTATGTGGTTTACAGTTGAATCAGAGGAGACAGCTTAGAAAAGAACTATCATTCTCTTGGTGGCCACGCTATGGCAGATCTGATTTTTTTTTCCTTATTAAAGATGAAAGTTAATTCCAATCAAGGTTTCACAGATAAGCGGAGGAAACAATCCATCAGCGGCTAACCAGTTAAGGAGAAGTTCCAAGTAATGACAGACCATTATCTATCGAGGAATCTTAGTTTGCTAAATCTTCCACGCAACACAAGAATTAGACTTCCTGTAAATGTGAATGATATTGTCTTCCCGATTGCAAGTCCAGAGTTGTTTGTGATGTGCATGGATCGGACATCTTGTATGCATTAGCATTCCCTTTTTCAACATAGGAAACAAAATCTAAGAATTCAAATATTCAACTGTCATTCAATATTTATTCCTTTTTTTGTTCGCAATTCCCAGTAGATCAGTACCTTACCTCTAGTTGACATATTGAATATACCACATTTATCTTCGCTCATGGAATCAAACAAAATTGTGACAGCTGTTATTTCATAGAGTTCATATGATTAATCCACAGGCTAACTACAAAAATGGGCATGACTGCCTTGAGCACTTCAACCAGTGGTCTGTTCTGGCCATTTATCTTCAAATGCTTTCCTCCTCTCTAGAATGATAAGGGGAGTAAAAGCCTCAGAGCCTCCTGCCTCTATTTCCAAATGGCTCTCATTCTCAATGTCAAGCCATCAGAAAGCCGAAATACATGATTTCCAGGCAATAGCTTAGATCTGATTGCGTATGTAGTGTAGGTTGTACCAGGATTGAACTCCACATAAACCAAACAATTTGTAAGATTTTTGGGAAAATATTTGCAAGGAAAGCTTCCAAGTATAACAAGACCTAAGTTGTTGACAACTCTGGAGAAGAGAAAATCAGATGGTCATGTTCCTACCCAGCTATACCCTGGATTCTTTTCTGCTCCACTGTCCCACATGGCTCGCCGCACCTGATTTGCTTCAGCTGTCCGACCAGAAGTATTATAGATATCACGAAGGAGAATGTAGTATCCTCCTTCCTCTGGTTTCAACTCTAAGAGCCTTTTCACAACCCTCTCCCCCATGTCAACATCACCATGGACTCTGCAAGCTGCAAGTAAAGCTCCCCAAACAACATCATTACTCGGTATTGGCATGCTAACCACCATTTCATAAGCCTCATTTAATCTCCCTGCACGACCCAACATATCTACTACACACCCATAATGCTCAATACTTGGCTCAATTCCATAGTCTCTCTGCATGCTCTTGAATAGGCTGTACCCTTCATCAACTAAACCTTTGTGTGTGTACGCAATCAGAACAGATAAGAACGTTATCCCGTCAGGAGCAACACCAGAATTCAACATGCAACTGAACAACCAAAATGCACCTTCAGCTTCACCATGATTGGCACAAGCAGAGATCATTGAATTCCATGTTATCAAGCTCTTTCTGCTCATGTTGTTGAACACCTGCCATGCTCTATCCATGCATCCACATTTTGCATACATATCAATCAGTGCATTGCAAAGGGAAACCATCCAACCAAACCCATTTTGAACGATATATGAATGCACGCAAATTCCCAGTTCAACATCTCCCAAACGTGTACATGCAGAAATTACACTAACAATGGTTACTTCATCTGGTCTCACTCCCGATTTTCCCATCTCCGAAAACAATTCCAGTGCCTCCCTTGAATACTTAGCTTGCGCATACCCAGAAATCATAGCAGTCCATGAAACAACATCTTTTTCCGGCATCCCATCAAATATCTGTCTAGCAAGCTCCAGTTGTCCAGCTCTTACATGACCCAATACCAAGCCTGACCATGAGATAATATCCACTCTAAATGACTCGTCAAATACCGCTCGAGCAGCCACAGGACACCCCCTCACGGCGTATAAATGGATCAGTGCGTTTTGAACGAGTAAATGTGAAGAAAAACCAAACTTTAATAATGCCCCATGTATCTCATCGCGATCCATAATAGCAGGTAAGCCACTAATTTCATCCAATCTCATCCGAGACCGAGCTTTTATCAAGAAATTGAAAGAAAATTCATCTGGGTCAATACAGTTTTGCCTCATTTGATTAAACAAGTCAACAGAATAAGCGGGAAATGAGCTTTTGGCATAGCCGCGAATGAGGGTGTTATAAAAAAAAATAGTCGGTTGAGTCATATGATCAAACATGCGGTAGGCGTAAGCTAAATCACCATACGGAGAGACCGCAGCAAAGCGGAACAGTTTCCCCAAGATAATGGAATGGTTTTGTAGATTTGACGCAATGGCCCGAGCTTGAATTTGCTTAAGGTGGTTCATGGATTGGCAGCCTTCTGCCCAAGAAGCTAACTTTGTTGCTAGTGAAACTACTGACTTGCATTGTTGGGTGACTGTCGGGTTCATTTAGGCCAATTCCTTATATACAACTAATTGTCATATTTGGTGGAAGTGAAGATTTGTCCTCTTCAATAAGATTTAACCATTGGAGAGTCCAAAGAAACAAATCTATAGGTATAAAAGTTGTTCAATCCTCATCTGCAACCTTACAAGGAGAAAAAATGGTTCATCAGAGACTTCTTCAATATGCTAGTAATTGGAGAATGCATATGGGATAGAAAGGGGAATGGACCGCCAGGGTTGTATGCCTAACAAACTCATACTGGGGGGTGGAGACCCATGAGGGTTCAAAGCAAATATCGTAACTTTCTTTTAAATGGGCAAGCATTCATTGTGCAGGTACATCAAAGATCTATTCTTTTTTACCTAAGCGCTGTTTGATCATCAATAAAATTACGGTGTATGGATGACTTAAAGTGAGTGTGCAGTTGAACATCCAAAGATAGAAGATGGAAACCTATATGTTAACTGTTCCCATGGGGAGAGCTCACTGATATCAGATCAGCGCCAAATCCATAATTAAACTCTCACCACTTGTAAACAACGGAAAGCAACCATCTCCCTGCAGTTACACAGCATTGTAATGGGAACCCTTCACGTAGCCCACAAATGGCAAGTGCTTAATTATGAGAAAGCAAAATCTTTATCATTACCCATTTCTTAACCCATATATGTCCAAGAAAGATAGAGATGCCACCGTAGAAGCCAGAACTAAACATTATTATTAAATACATTATTTTTATTTGAAATAATTATTAAATTTCACAATAATCAATCATATAGCCTTTTCCTTTTGCGTACAAATTTTGGGAAAATTGAATATAAGAAAGAATTGTAGGAATACACTTTTCAATCGAAGAAGAAGGTAGCTAACAATGGAAGGTAGCATGTATTGTTTAAGTTTCTTATATCGGGATTTGATTGCGTTTGATGGATGACAGATGATGAACTTCAGTCCACACCTGTTCACTACACGAAGATTACAAGTCTTAAAGGTCATTCTGTTCACTTTTATATGACAATTCATGATACATCAGATCAGAGAGAAGGAGACATATGTCTATTTCGCACGAGCGAGTACAACTCCGAACTGATGAAAAAGAAGTGGCGGAAAGGATAAGACGTCAAAGTCGGTGAAGAAGAAGAGTTATTGCTTGGGAGACTGAAGATTTTCTATCTAACGATACTGTATCTAACTTGTTTAGATAAAATACGTTTTCGATTTTGCTTAAATATCCAGCTGTCAGTAATTCACATCTGTTATGCCCGTGATTTTCTTAATTTATTATTTATTATTATTTTAATTATACTATTATTAGTTTAATAAAATTAAATTATAATTATAATTAAGCTACTGTTAATTTAAAAAATAAAATAAAAAACAAAAAAATAGTTTGAATTTGTGTCCCGTGGCACATATTTTTTTATTTTTAAATAAAATTATAAGATAAAAATTTAAATTTTAAACATTAATTAATTTTTTAAAATTATTTAATTAATTTATAAATTATAGAACAATATTAAATTAAATTTAAATTTTTGATTAATTTTATTATTATT
>JANZLD010000008.1:17466249-17481585 GCA_026413575.1 Erythroxylum carthagenense | reverse complement strand
CCCGTATGCATATTAATACAATATTAAACATCTTGTATGATTTTTTTTATAAAGTATACCTGTAAAATGCAAATAAATCATACAATATATTATATATGTGGAATAATTTATTTTGATTTCAACAAATTATTTTAATTGATTAATTTACTTAAATTGTTTAATTATTTTATAAATTATAGAATTTTATGCATAAACAATGAACAGCTAATTTTACCAAATATCTTTAATAAACAACTATTATTATCCACTGGTTAAATTAGCTATTAGTTAATCGCTGATAGAATCAGCTATGAGCTAATTCAATAATCTAATTGCCAAACAACTGATTTGACAAGCGAATAAGTTTATATATAAAGTAGCTTATAAGGGCGTGACTTAAAAAAAATTTATAAGTACATGATTGTTATATTTTCGTATTTTTTATATATTTTTATAAGAATTTAGATTTTATATATTTATCTTTACCAAAAAATAAGTTTATAAATCTAATTAAAAATATAGAACATATAATAATAAAAAAATTGATCAATTTTTAATTTAATTTAATATTTTTCTATAATTTATAAATTAATTTAACAATTTTAGTAAATTAATCAATTAAAATAAGTTGTTAAAATCAAAATAAATTATTTCATATATATAATATATTGTATAATCTATTTGCATTTTACAAGTATTCTCTATAGAAAAAACTTTATTATAAATATGCAAGATATTTAATATTGCATTAATATGTATATGTGCTAATATAATAATAATAAAAAAATTAATCAATTTTTAATTTAATTTAATATTTTCTATAATTTATTAATTAATTAATTTTTAAATTTAAATGTTTATCTTATAAATTTTATTTAAAAAATTAAAAGAAAATTAAAAAATGTATCAACTCAAGTTTCACGTCAATGACACAAACTAAATAATTAAAAAAAGTCCCGGTAGCTGATTCTGGCCATCCAAGAGTTGCTATCTAGACATTGGGTAGTCCGTGTACGTCATGTCTTTCGGAAAGGCAATCGTTGTGCGAATTAGCTTGCCAATTATAGCACTTGTCTGCCTGTCGGAGTACACTGGTTTAGTGATGTTATTCAGAGGATGTCTTCGCTTCTATTTGCCGATGCTGTTGGGGTTACTTTACCTCGTGTCACTGTCCTATAATTTTCTTTTCTGGGCTTACGCCTCGTTTCTACAACAACAAAAAAAGTCACGGTGACACAAACCAATTATTTTGTTTTTTGTTTTTCTATCATTTTAATTTTAATTTTAATTGTTTTATAAAATTAATAGTAACATAATTAAAATTATAATTTAATTTAATTTTTTATTAAACTAATATTAATAAAATTAAAATTAAAATTATAAAAATAAAAAACTTATAGACGTGACTTATGCCTGTGACTTGTGTCACGCTTGTGATACTTATATCACAGATGTGACAGTTATATTTAAGTGATTAGATCGATTAAAATTTAATTAAAAATAAATCGTGACACTTATATCACATTGGTGATAGTTACATTTAAGTGATTGGTGCTTAAAATTTAAGTAAACGTTTTATTAATTCTAAGGAATGCTAGTGGCAGACAAGTTGCATTGGATCAAAAGGTGGAATCACTCACTCTAGGTATCCCTGTATCTTAGCTCAATAGAGTAGTGATGGGGGTATATCATGGTCTGATCTCAGCCAACTTCTTAATAAGGTGATTCTGATACTTGTTATCGGAATTTGAACCTAAGACCTTGGGCCAATTTACTTTATCAATAACCAACTAAACTACCCGTGTGGGTTGCCTAGGTTTTATTGGATGATGATAATAGCAAATGGAAGCCTTTAATGCACAAATCGCACAGGATGACAGCTGATGTCAATTTTCGAATGTTTCTCCAGGCAAGTTTAGTTTAGTTTAGCTTTATCTCACTAGAAGAAATGTTGCGCTTTATTTATGTTTGAACACTACAGTTGTCATCAACTTAGTTTCGTTGGAGAAGTGTCGACTGAACTAACCAACACACCAAATCTTTAGGGTAAAGTCCAGGGAAACTGCATACAGAACCAAGTCACCGAAAGCAGGACTGTATACGACACGTCTTTTGACTCGCCACCCGACCAAACGCTTTGCTAGTTGCTACGCCTACGCGGTTCATGAAAGGCCAGATATGTCGCCTTCCAGTTTCAATTTGAGGAAAGGCCGTCCCATTCTTGCCTTAAACTATCGGCCCATATCGACTGAAACCAAACTTAATGCAATTATTTGACGCCGATGGTTGTTATTTATAACATAACATATGGAAAGTGTGCAAGAATATTTTAATTTTAAATGTCAAAGCTCTTATAAAATTTACGCACAGGACACCAAAGCTTCAAGCTTTACGTATACTAACCAACAGAAGTTTACACTATGACTATAGAGCAACCGCAATCATAGGCGTAAACATGCATGATTTCCTTGTCTAAAACATCAATTAAAGTACCCACGTCACATAAAGCGAGAAGGAAAAAGAAACAAAGAAGACGACCTCATCAACTAACAAAGAATTACTTATAACACCAGACCTAAACAAGAGCAAAATCACGGCAGTCAATGCCAGCCTTAATGCTGATTACCATCTTCTTAAAGAGGAAAATGGTAGGGTAGTTGGCAGTCATGTGATTAATATATTTATACATTCCTCTCATTAGCTCACCTTGTTGCCAACCTTTCATCCGCCTACTAATAGAATATTCATTGTCATATTGTTCACTGAGATATAGGCCAAGTTGCAGAACCATTTCGGGTGAGAAAAAAGAATGAAGTTTGGGAAAGAATTTGCGGCTCAAATGGTGCAGGAATGGCAAGAAGCATACATCGATTACAACTACCTCAAGACAATATTGAAAGATCTTTTGCGTTTCAAACAGGGAATATCATCACCAACAGTGACAGTAGGAACCTCGAGAGGTTCTTTGAAGAGAAGGGTTTCACTTTACAGAGCCTTCAGCGGCCTAACTAGATCAGGCAGAGGCTCCCCAAAGAAGAGTGAGGATGAAGTAATACTTATAAGTACAGTGAAAGAAGAGGGGACAGAAGGGCACTATCAGACCATGTTTCTCAGTGGTTCAGATAAAGGAGGAGAAAAGGAGATTTTGTTCTTTAGGAGACTTGATGTTGAATTCAATAAAGTTGTAAGCTTTTACAAGAAGAAAGTGGAGGAAGTGATGTTAGAGGCAGAGAACTTGAGTAAGCAAATGGATGCTTTGATTGCACTAAGGATCAAGGTGGAGAATCCAGCGGTGGTAGGTGCTAACATTGCTACTCTCGCCACCGGCAATTCTTCCTCTTCGGACTCTGATGTTTATCCTACAGATGACCGAAACCCAGGTTAGAAAAACCAGAATTTTTGGATAATCAACTTTTCCTGCATTTACTTCTTCTTCTTTTTGGGTCTTTTGGGTTGAGTGGTGATTAGGATTTTTTCATGTTCCTGCTCTTCCAGAAAAGGAATTTAAGTTTGGACAAATTTAGACTCTCATAATTTCCACCAGCCAAGTTAGTAGTTAAGAACATAATTCTGGAAGGTTCAATTCTCTGTGCATGTTTTAATGTTTGTAGTCATTGTTTTGTGAAGGACTTGCACGTATGGATGTGATTCACGAAGTTGAGATGAGCAATGAAGTAAATTCAGAAAATGAGACGAATGATCGCAACAATGATAATTCCCGTAGCCAGAGGAAACATAGTGGAGATAAAGTGGACATTCAGGCATCTAGACCGGCTCCATTACAAGTCTTGGAGTATGTAAAGATCAATGTAGTACCTGAAACCCCAGTATCGACAATGAAAAATATAATCTCAATTCCAACATCAGACTTGTCATACACCAAAGGAGAACTGAACAAAGCCGAGGAACGAATGACTAGGGCTTTCGTTGTATTCTACCAAAAGCTTCAACTCTTAAAAAGCTACTGGTAATGTTTCTTCCAGCAGGACTGTCCAGAATATTCAACCATTTCCTCATTGCAGAAACTAATTGTGTTGATTACTGATGTAACAGCTTCTTGAACCAATTAGCATTCTCCAAGATCATGAAGAAGTATGATAAGGTACGGAAGGTTCAGTTTCTGATAGCTAAATTTACCTGCAAAGTCTTAACTGGAACTTGTACAGATCACTTCAAGGAATGCGTCAAAAGCTTACTTAAATATGGTGGACAGTTCTTACCTTGGTAACTCTGATGAGGTCAGAACAAGAATTTCATTGTTTGTTTCTTTTCTGCTGCAGCATTTACTTCCGGCTCCAAATTCCCATCTTCGTTAAATTTTCCTCCTCAGGTTACCAAACTCATGGAGAGGGTGGAGGCCACCTTTGTTAAGCACTTTGCTAATGGGAATCGTAGAAAAGGAATGGCCACTTTGAGACCAAAAGTTAAAAGGGAAAGGCATAGAGTTACATTTTCCTTGGGTAGGGATCAGAAGATTATGCACATCCTGATATTATATGGATCTTCCCTGTGATATCAATCCATCAATTGTATAAGCATTCATAAAATTATTGTTGTATTTGTATACTTGCAGGCTTACTTTCTGGATTTGCAGCTGCACTTGTAGTCACAATTTGTGTGCTTATTCATGCCAGAGATGTCATCAACAGTCCAGGAGGACCTAAGTTTATGGAAAACATTTTCCCTCTTTACTCGTAAGTTGCAGTTAACATACTCAGAAAACTTCTTTTGTATTGAGATATCAGATCATTGTATGATTTGCCATGATGTGTTGCAGGGTTTTTGGATTCATGGTCCTGCATATGCTCATGTATGCAGCTAATATATACTTTTGGAAGCGTTATCGTATCAATTATTCATTCATATTTGACTTCAATCGAGGAACAGAATTGGGCTATAGACAAGTCCTTCTTCTTAGTTCAGCTCTTTCAGTACTTGCGTTGGGTGCTGTAATATCAAACTTGGATATGGAAATGGACCCTAGGACAAAACGCTTTGAAACACTTACTGAATTACTCCCGTTGGCCCTACTTAGTGTAATGTTCAACAGACAACACTTGAAAGTATTTCTAATTGCTCAAGTGTCTCATGAAGGTTGACTAATGCGCAAACATTCATTGCAGCTTCTGCTTCTTATCGTATTCTGTCCTTTCAATATCATATATCGGTCAAGTCGGTACTTCCTGATTGGATGCGCCCTTCACTGTGTTCTGGCCCCTCTTTACAAGGTGACAACTTTATGAAATTCAGACATAATCAAAAATAAATCCCATTTAGAAAAAGATATCTCACCTCTGCTTATCATGCCTCAGGTTACCCTCCCAGATTTCTTCTTGGCGGATCAGCTTACAAGCCAGGTGTTTTCCTAACTGGTTGCAGTTGTTTCTCATTGTCTCCTCTTAATCTGTACTTCTCTAAACGATCTATAGTCTTAAGACTATTTAACAATGTCCTCTGTTCAGGTGCAAGCTTTCAGAAACTTGGAATTCTATGTTTGCTACTATGGATGGGGGGATTTCCTAAGGAGGGAAAACACCTGTGATGGAAGTAAAGTTTATGAAGTGTTTTACTTTTTGGTAGCAATGATTCCATATTGGATCCGGTTCCTTCAGGTATGTATGTACTGTTTATACTGAAGTGAGAAGCCTTTGGCTTATGATTATGATGGTACTGACACAGTAGTCTATGATGTATCAGTGTATTAGACGTTTATTTGAAGAGAAAGATGGATCACAAGCGTGTAATGCAATCAAATACTTGTCAATTATAGTAGCCGTTGCCATGAGAACACTTGATGAACGAAGGAGGGGAATAACTTGGAAGATAGCAGCTGCTACAACTGCAGGTTTTGCAACAGTTATTAATGTGTATTGGGACATAGTGATAGATTGGGGTCTTCTGCAACGAGATTCAGTAAACCCGTGGCTGAGAGATAAGCTTGCCATACCAAACAAGACTGTTTATTTTGTGGCTATGGTAAAATAAAAATTAAATCCTGCAGGCAGCCAAGTCTGTAAAATGGTAGAGTATGCGCACATACTAACTAAACCAAATATTTGATAAAATGGTTGGTAGGTGCTGAATGCTGTGCTGAGACTAGCTTGGATTGGGACATTGTTGGGCTTCAGAAGTGCACCCTTCTTGCCTAAAACAGCCGTGATTGCAATAGTTGCAAGTTTGGAGATCATTCGTCGTGGAATTTGGAACTTTTTCAGGTACTCCTCAGTAATGAAAGTGGAAACACATGAGTTTCAAAAAGGAGACAAAACATTGATTGAGTTGATCAATGAAATTTAACAAATTAAATTAAAATTAGATGAATTGTTGGACTTTGGAGTTTGAGTAACATAAAGCTAAACAAACTAAAGACCAGCTTATGTTGATGTTAAAAGTATTTCATGTATCCCATACTAACAACTGATGGCAATGTTATTTGGTCAGGCTGGAGAATGAGCACTTTAACAATGTTGGTAAGTATCGGGCATTTAAATCAGTGCCCTTGCCATTCTACTATGATGATGAAGAAGATGACAAGCTTGTATAATACATTCTACTGCTGCATATAAATTTCTGAAAAGTTCAAGATTTGTTTGCATCATTTCCTTTGCTTTGTAATTATTTCTTCATGTTAACACAGGAAAAATGTAGAAATGAATACTGAAAATTGAAATATTCCTCAATTTAGTTTATCTATTTACCATAGGATTACGTGGCTGTGTCTGTGTCGTTTTGCTTTGTGGCTTGTTCTGCTGCTTCTTCAACTTTGAGCAATTGTTGGTTAAAAGTTACAAGTTGCTTGTGCTGCTTAATCCAGCCACCTGAATTTTCCATGCACATCACCCTTTGAAGGTACATCCTCTTGAACATACTCGCATATCGAGTAAAAGAAAAGAGGCAGATGTAACTGCTAACGAACACGAGTCAAAATCTTTGTCGCCAATACAAAATAGATGTTCTTTTTCCCAAAAAAAAAAAAAATCAGAAAGGAGTTAAGGTTTTGCAATGGGAAGCAAGCATGAAGGGGAAAGCATATGCAGTTCATGTATGAAGGCGTTATTGCCTTCCATTTCAGACCTGGAGTTCAACTTGGTGAAATGATAACAAGATCCCCTATAATGGTTATTAGATATTCCTTTAACACAATTATATGATCAAGAAAATGAACTTGCATCTTTATATTTCCACAGGTTATACAATTAAAAGTAATTATGTAGAACTGTCACAGAAGACATTATTCAATCTGTATCGACTACCATATTTTTGTTTTACAAGACTGAAAATGAGCAAAGGCAAGAGCAATGCCGTATCAGCACAGGAAACAAACACAACAAAACAAAACAAAAAACGTTTTTCTATCAACCTCCACTCTTTACAGAATTGGCATCTTCTTGACCAGCGTCTTCCCCTTTCAGCGAACTAGGTGAAGAATTTGAAGGTGAATTTTCAGCTGTTACAGCACCGGTGCTTTCTGCATCCTGGATCTTGAAGAAATATGAAAATACAGGATCGTAGGTGGAGCTCGCTTTTTGAAGGCCTCGTATAGCATTCATGGCTGCAAGGGTGCTTCGATATGTATCTATCGTTTCCTCACCGAGAGAAGAGGATGTCTCATTAGAAATACCAGCTCTGTTATTTAATTGTAGGTTAGAGCGTTCTGGCACAGATTCAATCACTTCGTCTTGTAACGGGAATAGCAGCTCAAGATTTGCTTCACATTCACGGACGAGCCTTGTTAATGGTTCAGTTGTGAAAAAGGGCTGATGAAGGGCAAGTTGCATGAAAGGCAGACGCAACAACCCTCCAGTTCGTTTGTCATACTTCTTCAAAATCTTAACCAAACCTATCATTGGAAAAATGAATATGCATTTAAAAACAGGTACTACTCCTGTAATTACGAGTGATTTTAACAAGAAATGCTATACCTGAAACATTTAGCAAGGTGTAATTTTGGAAGCAGCATCTCCCCATTTAAATGAGAAACCTAAACAACTCAAGTTAGAAGTAAGAAGTAGAGTAAACGGAAGAGTTGCAGTACCTGCAAAGTTTAAGGAGCTATAATTTTTTAGCAGCACCATCTGTCCATGAATAGTAACTAAGTCTTCACGAATATCCATCATTTCTTCACTAAATTCACTCTCAGATGTGAAAACTCCATTCTTACTGCTCTCTTCCTTCAAACGCTCTATTCTTTGCTTCAGCTCCTATTAAAAATGCAGATACAGATCAATAAAGAGCCCCAAACTTAAGTAGATAGCAGCCACTTTGTGAACATGAACTGCACTATGTAACGATAAAGAGAACTCTTAAGCGGCACTTTAAGGCCAAGTTCAAAATTTTCTGAAACAGACAATCAATCAAATGTGCAGGAAAATATTTAACAATTGAAGCATCAAAACTACTGCAAAGAAAGATATAACCAAAGAATATGGAAACAAATTTGCATCTGTTGCAATTGCCTACAAAACTTCACAGCTCTGTAGCTAAAAACACAGATCAAATAACCATCAAGCACTGGATATAACACTACAAAGAAAGCAGAGAATAATCATCGGATTGCCAAGAATAATGCAAAAAGGACAATAAGAATTTAGAATTCAAAAAAAGTCACTCAACCATTGCATCCCAACTGAATTAACAATAATTCCATCCATCAACCAAAAATGTCTTTAAACACTCCTGCTTGAAGGTTGGGAGTAGATCAGCTTTTGTCAAATAAGACATGTGAGGACTGACCACTCAAAAATATTCAAGGAGAACAGGTTAATTACCAAGAACTAAATGTGCATTAAATAAGATCACATGTTAAATGGTCAAATAAAGAAAAGATGCAAAAGATGTAGAAGCGAAAAAAAACTTTTCTCATTTGAGGCATTTCTCTGATTTGCTGGCTAGAATTTTATTATGTAATAATGTCGATTGGTATCAAGTGAATTAAATATTATATCTTTGATTCGATGAGTTAGGTACCAGTCCTTCCATTTCAAGACATCAAGCTGCAACAGTTATGAGTTGACCAAGTTATTGTTGCATGTTAGGAGAGTGGTGATTCGATGAATTACCCATCCATCCTAAAAAACCCTACTGTATCTATAATTCCTTAACTTGACGCACACCCATCACATTCATTACACAATTTGTCGTCCATTTTACTCTGATACATTAGGTTCTTCATAAACATCACAGTAACATCCATTACTAGCATTACAACACCTCTCTAGTACTATGGCAAATCTCCACTTGAGTGTCCCCTTTCGAGCAACAAAAATAACAATATGACACCGTTACCGAACAAAAGTCTTTATACGTCACCTGCCCTGATAATCACACTTCACTATTCCATTAATGAAGATGCATAAAAACCACTAACTGGACATTATCAGTTCAACTTCAAAATATCAAAGCTTCTGCCTATAGTCTAAAGGCAAAATATCAAAGTACTAAGATTTTCACACGGATTGAAACAACTTACATTACGTTATAGAAAAGAACCTACAAGCAATCAAAATCTTCACCATATTCATTTGTTTGTGCAAGTGCCAAAAACTGGGACAAAGTGAACTGAAAGAGGAGCTAAAAGCAGCAGAAAGAAAACGACATTACAAGAAGAAGAAGAAGAAGAGGAAACACCTGAAGGCGAATTACAAAGTCTTCCTCTTTATCAACATAGAAATCATTGAACTTGTCAAGTTCTTCATTCAATATTCTAACGAACCACTCCTGGAGCTCAACCAACGATCCGGCGACGCGTCCGTCACCGACAATGGAATCATCGGCATGGGCTGGGTGATTAACTGGGCGAAACAAAAAGGTATCAGCAGTTGAACAAGGGTAGTGCTTTAGGAGCTTTTTGAGCGGTTTGTAGCAGAGGAACTTGTCCCTCCATTCAGGCAAGGTCTCCTCTAAGTGGGTTTTGAATTCTTTCCCAAACTTCATTGTGGATGAGTGAAGATTCTTCTGGATTTGTGCTCTATGTTCTGTTGATGAGGTTCTGAATTGTTTCTGTCTGTAAGGGAAATAGAGAGAGCAGGGGTACAAGCCAACAAGAATCGAAACGGGCGTGGACGAGGAATTTGGAATCTATTGTGAGAAAGTGGGTGACCGGATAAAAATCAGAAGAATTCTTTTCTTAGATTTGGAAGCAGATTTGTTGGCACACCGTTTCCACTGTTCTTTATCAAATTTGCTTTTGGTTTTGGGCTGGATGGAAATGGATTGGCATCTACTTTTCTCATGTTTTCTTTGACTTTCTTTTTTAACTAAATTGTTGAACAATTGTTTGGATTTGACAACCCTTACAGTTCCAAAAGTTGCCACTGTTGTATCATTTAATAAAAATTGAATTATTTCTCTCAAATGCAAACGACATGAATGCTTAACGAAGATCCACCAAATCAAATCTCTGACCCTGGTAGATTTCCCTGAAACATTTTGCCCTAGATCTTCGAAAATTCCAACTATATAAGAGAAACATAATGATGCATTCGGGAAAGGCAAAATAGACAACATCTTCTAATGTTCTCAACGAACCAAATTGACAACAAGAGTTTGGTGAAACACCCAGGCAAAGCCTATGAACAGAACACTAATTAAATGGCACGTCTCCATGCTTATTTCATCCTTCATACCACCAATTCATAGACTCCAAAGCCGAAGAGCAGCCCATATTGACGAGTCCTATATGGTGTCAAGGGCTTGGAGTACGTCTGCCTTCAAATCGTTGAAGTCTTCGACTCCAAAGCTGAAGCGTACCAAGTTATCTCTGATACCATACTTTTCCCTCTCCGGTTGAGGAAGATCCCTGTTTATCATGGATAAATAGTTAATTACTTCAACGCAATAGTTTGCATTTATGACATTGTATTCAAACTTAGCAGTATGTATACCAATAAGACATTATAGCTGGCTGATCCACAATGCTTTCACAGCCACCAAAAGATGGAGCAATATATGGGATCTTCAATGAATCCACAAACTTTATCGTGGTCATTAAGTCTCCATCAACCTGAATCATTAAAATGCAACATCCAAAGGTTATCCACAAAAGGAAGCACACCAAAGAATTAAAACAGATGCAACACCGGAAGATTATTAGGCAGGAGTCACCTCAAAGCTAACAACACCGCCAAAACCAGTCATTTGCTTCTTGGCAATGTGATATTCAGGATGACTTGGCAAGCCTGGATAATAAACGCGCTTCACCTGTCATCAATGGCTTTTAAATGAATCCTCAAGATACCTTATGTGTAGCTTTGTCACAAAGATATGCAAACAACTTCCGACTAATCACTAGTGCTTATGTTCTCAACACCCACACAGTCATTGAAGCTGAAATGAAATTCTACTTACAGAGCTTTTAAGAGAAAATGTAATTCCAAGTTTAAAAATCAATCTAAGCAAGGTAACAACAAAATCTGACATCCACCAGTATCCAATCAAGATTTTAACCTATATCCAACACCATTCAGCAACCCCCACATCTGAAAGGACAGGTAGCCAGTTAGGTTACCAAACATTTTGACAGCATCCTTCTGTCAGCAATCAAAGCCTTGAACCATTTATTGATCCAGGTGTGTAGTTTTGTTGCACATGGAAAACTCAAGTACCAACTATCCGCTGTAGAATAGCATCAAGCTATCATAGGAATAAATATCACCACTACAATTTTCGGTACAGATAGCATCAACCTATTCCACATAATCCAGGAATTATACTTCGCACTTTGCATGTTTCACATGGAATAAGATTTAACCACAGGTTATTCGTACTTTGCATGTTTCACATGGAATAAGATTTAACCACGGGTTATTCAACAAAGACTAAAATATACACACGCATTTGACAGATAATAAAAGAAACAAACCTTAGGATGCTCCTCTAAAAGTTTGGCCATCCTTAATGCTGTTGAGTTCTGTTGCTGTACACGAAGATGCAGTGTCTTCATGCCTCGGATGATCAGATAAGCAGCATTCTGTAAAGACGAAAACATAAAATTAAGCCCCGCAATGAGATTCAGGCTGTACTCGAATTGCAAGCATCATTATTTTACCAGCCAATATTTCACCTTAAAACTGATTACTTAGTAGCAAACAATAGTATGCAATATCTGAAAAGTACCAGTAAAGGCCAATTGACCCATTATAACTTACTGGGTTCAAAGTGCCACCCAGAACATGATGCAAGTTACGAATTTCTTGAATCAAATTTGTGGCACCACTAATGCAACCTGCCAGGACCTGAAATACATACTAGTGTCAGCATGTCTATTTCTTAACCTGTCTACTAGCCAGAGCATCTCAAATAAGTTGATTAAAATAGGCAAGCAAACTTACATCATTATGGCCCCCAATAAATTTTGTTGCAGAGTGGAGAATAAGATCAGAACCAAGGGAGAGGGCCTTTTGGTTGAGAGGTGTGGCAAACGTACCATCTATGCATACCAATGCTCCTTTCCTGTGGCAAAGCTTTGATACTAACTCGATGTCAACACATCTGAGAAACGGATTGGTAGGAGACTCTGTAAAAAAGAGAGAAACCTGCAAGAAATCAGAGCACCAACAAGTCAGTATTATTAGTTGATAACACTAACGCTCAAAGAAAAATTCTGAAAGAATAAATGAAAGAACTATCCACAGCACTGACTTTGTGTTTATCGAGAGCAGATTCCAAAGCTTCCATGTCAGCAGGGTCTATCACCGTTGCCTGCATACTCAAAAACGATATGTATAATATATGACTGGTTCAGAAAATGAACAAATGAACAGAAGTCAATTAAGATAACATCATTTAGACAGATTGGGCAAAATCTACTATACTGCCTCTAAATATCTTTGTGCAAAATGTGCAAGGAAAAGTCTTCTTTTTTTTTTTTTTTTGGGTCTCATTGAAAAAATTAGATGTGGAAGAAAGCCCATACCGTGATGCCCATTTTAGGAAGGACACTCTCAATGAATATCCTAGTCTTCCTATAACAGTCCGTGGTTGTCACAATGTGCCCGCCAGCAGGCACCAATGCCATCAACATGACCGTACTAGCACACATCCCAGATGCCATAATCAAGGTTGACTCAGCTCCTTCAAGAGCACTGGTTAAAGTTGCAAAATACCATGTTGGCACCATATAGTAATCGAAACAGAAAAAACGAAGCCAAAATGAAACAAAGAAGGCTGACCTTATTTTCTCCTCCGCAACCACCGTAGTTGGATTTCCATAGCGTCCATATTCAAAACTTGCTAGGCGTTTCTCCTAGAGGAAAGTATCAAGCAAACATCGACCCATCACAATGCACGCCCGTATAAATGAAAATATAGTCTTACAAAGACACTTTTTATCGCTTAATGATCTTAACATTGAGTCTTGATGGGTTAATATTCTAAAATAGAAAACAGTATTTGTGATTTAATGAAACAAAGTCCGTCTTAACACACAATCTGAAACTCGTGCATCACCAAATTAGCGGCTGAATTTTAATGTATACCTTGTAATCGATGAGCTCGGCGGTTTTCTTAAAGAAGTATGCGGAAGTGTTTACCACTGGAGTTGTAATTGCATCTGTAACTATACCGCGACCCAATCTTTCACCTGAATTTATTGTTATAATAACCCATCAAATAATGATAATTATGCCCAAATGGTAAATGCTAAGAAAAATGGTAGCGGATGAATTAATGCATAATCTACCAGCATGAACTGCGATACTCCCATCCGACCCCAAAAATGGTGCGATTTCCTTCATATCGCTACTAAAATCCTCCGACTGTACACCTAAGTTCTCAACCGCCGCCGCCTCATTGTCAACTGTCATCACAGTTGGCTCGGCGACAGGGGTGGCGGCGGCGGCGGCGGAGCTGTTGGCAGCCGCCGCAGCTGCCGGAGGGGTGACGGAGCTGGGGTTATTAGCCCACGAGGCCGCCACGATTTGCGCGACGCCGATGTTGCTGCAGTTCCGGCGGGCCTTGGTGCTGAGCTGGCGGACGAAGTTCGGAGGAAACCTCAGTATCAGGGCGGAAGGCAGTCCGCCGCCGAGGAACGACGAGGCCGTTAAGTGGCGGGATAAGTTGACTCGGTGGGCGTGACTCGGCTGGTCGGTACCTGCCGGATCGGAGCGACACTCAAAGAAGGAACCAGCACCGGTGGCGAAAAGCTTGGGAGAGAGACAGGATGAGGAGATGGCCATTTTTTCTCGCCGCCGATACAGGGATTTGCGAATGACTGATGAATGAGAGGCTTTACCTAGGATTGAAGTTACTTAAATAAGCGCGTCCTGCGACTCCCATTTCCGAAGATAGTTAATCGTGGGACTCGTTTTTGTGGGTCCCAATCCCAACTTCAACCATTTCATTTGCACTGATTAAAGAAAATTATATGATAATTCAAGTATAAGTGAATTATTAAGAGGTCCTTATGATTTAAATGAGATTATAAGTTTAAATCGTCTTTATATATATAGCTATTTAAAATTTAGAATCAGAACTTTATTTCCTATAAAAAATCTATCCAATTTAAATAAGAATTAGTTTAAGTATAAATAGTCTAAAAATATCTTTGTATAATTAGGGTACTTTTAAAATATCTGGCAACAAATAAAAAAGAAAATTATAGGATAATTTGGGCGGTTGTTGGCAACTTGGCATTTTGGGCCAGGAAGAAAAGGACAATTCGGTGTTAGTTACTAGTGTAATAACTTTGATTAATACTTACACTTACTGGGAAATTGTCGGGATGACGTGGATGAAAAGAACAATTCGGCGTCGGTTAGACTTGGGTACATATATTTTATTTAGAAGTAGAGACAATTTTTGATTGGATTAATAACTTTTTTTTACGTAAATTAACTCGCAACTTCATTAAATTAAATATTTTCAACTGGACAACTTGTAACCCTCAAAAAATGACATTCAAATTCACCGTTTTTTATATATATATAAAAGATATTAGTCTTACCATCTATTTTCCAAATAAAAATTATAAGAAATAAATTTAAAAATATTCTAACCTTAATTTTTATTTCAACTGCCCTATAATTAATCGATCAGTTGTAATTTAATGACAATTATTTAAAAACGTTGTTTATCTTATTCACACTTAAATGTTCATGATAAAGTTTATAAGACAAAAATATATGAAATTATGATGAAATTATAATTACGAGACTCATATTGCATTTACGTATTGTCTCTAAATTATTTCTAGTCATTATTCTATTATGATTGGATATTAATAAAAAGTAAAATGATTAACATACATTAAGTTGGATTTGATTGTAAAGTTTGAAAACCCTTGTGACTAAATATGAGATATTTAATCAATAAGAAACAATATAGGATATTGAATTTTATCTAGAAATAACTTGTATTTAA
>JANZLD010000008.1:17408016-17434557 GCA_026413575.1 Erythroxylum carthagenense | reverse complement strand
GAATTATTTCCATCGACAAATAACCGTCGCTAAAAGGACCCGCGCAAATTTCCCTCCAACGTTGGCAACGGATTTCTGCACCGTCGGTAATAATCTTATTTTTACCGACGGCTGGGTGTTTCCGTCGCAATGAACAGACGTTATACCGTCCGTCGGTATATTTCTGTCGCTAAATCAAGATTTTCTTGTAGAATTCCTAAACCCATCAACCAAGCACCCCCTTACTACTTAAAGGTGAAATCTTGCGTTTTTATACAACTAATATTTGGAAAAAAGAAAAACCTTTAATGCACACCTTCATTTTTCGTAAGTTGTGGAGATTGACAACCATTAAAAACGATCAAGTTCGACACTCACCAGTTCATCCTAATTCTTTCTCCATATAAATAAGTGACGAGGAAATGGTTTAAACAAAAGAAAAAGAAGTCATATAGAAGGGAGAAGTAAATTTCAAATGACTTTCTATCCAAGTTTTCGGCTGCTGGTAGAGGGCAAAACAAAAAGATATTTTCTTGTAATCTTGGATCATTTTCTGTTCGTTGCTCAAGAAACAGGAAAAACACAACACTAGGTCTCCTATTCGGTAAACAAGAGGAGGGAAAGGTAATGCAGCTTGCATTCTTAAGGTTTAGTTGTTTAGTTACTGATAATAGATAAGATAAGAATAACGAAGTTGAGTAGTGAAGAGGTGAGAATGAGAATGCAACATGCGTTAGTAACTTTTAGTTATTTGGTTAGATAAGATAAGGAATTAAAAAATTTTAATAATAGTTAAATAAGATAAAGAATGACAAAACTGTAATGAATGTTAAATAGTTTAAGACTTTTATTTCTAAGGGATGTGAGCATAACTGGAATGAGAAATAAAAAATAAATGATAAAAAGTATTATTAGAATATTATCAAGATATGATCACATATTGATTTAATCAAAATATTATCATCAAAAATATTTTGTATATTAATTTTTAAATAATTATTTTAATTTATTTTATTGATATTTTTATTCTTATCATAAAAATGTTTCATAATTATTTTAAAATTAATAATTTTATAAATCATTAAAATTTTAAATTAATTATTTACAAAATCAATTACATAATAATTAAACATAAGAAAAAAATTTCATTACCATTCTTAATACTTGATGTTTGATATAACTATTAATTTCAATAATCTCATTCATATACTAGATACGTATAATTAGTAATTATATTCTCATTCTAATTCTCACTTTTTATTTCCAGTCTTAATTTTTATTATGATTCTTTCATTAGTGGTTACCAAATCAGACCGGAATTTATTAATTTTCTCTAGTATTTTAAAGAAATACTTTATATGATGTTAGATTATTTTTTTAAAAAATTAAATATTTTTTAATCAAATAATTTTAATAAATAGTGCTTTATAATTAATTAATGAATATGTGGAGAGTTCCACCTAAACTAGCTAATTAATTGTGAATCACATAGCCAATGACAATTAATTTTCAATCTCCATCATAACTTTGCAATTTGATTATTAAATATACTTATGGTCAATATTTAATCAACTCGAAGTAGTTGATATGATTGTGGATTGGTTTCTTTGAAGACCATAAGCAATCAGTAGATTTATTAAGAATTAATTTATTTTCTATTTGTTTAACGTCCATCAGGTGCTACTCAAATGGGTGGCAGCCACCGTGATGGTGGAGAAGGACGTGGAATATCATTCATGATTCATGCCTGTGTACAAGTAATGCTCAAGTTAGTCAAAACGTACCTAATTCCACTTTGAACTTGGTACTTCAAATAAAATCAATATTAAACACTAAAAGTACTCTTTTTTTAAGTTATAGAGAAAAGTAAAACGATCTCGGAAAAAAAATATCATAAGCATCAGCGCAGATAATTAAGGAGAGTACGGTAAGTATCTCCTCCTAAATATGAAAAGGTGATAGAAATGTTATGACCTAATTTTCTGTTGCAAAATTATCTTTATGGAGCACATATCTAATAGAACAAATCCAATTTCTAGCAAGTAAAGTTTGAATATCTACAACCAAAATAGAGAGCGGATGAGAAAAGATAACACCACAAATCACTATCCTCACCACCTCCATACTATCCGATTCTATCACGACCTGCCGAAAATCATGATCCATGCAAAATTTAAACCATCTCGAATAGATCATAACTCTCCCACTAAAATAGTTGAAATACTAATTTGAAACGAATTCTTCCTAGCCAACAATCAAATAAATCATGCAATAACTCTCCACTATTAGTCAACCCAAAATTAACAATAAAACTGGCGTTATAATTTAACTTCATCCAACCACTAGGTAGCGCAATCCAACCAATCCAACGTCTCATATCTTGAAACTTCAGATTTGAAATAGAAGTCAAAGATATATATATTGCAACTTTAAAGATATAACCTAAAAGTAATCCTTGCTCTACCTTCATGCAACTTCTTTTTTTTTTAATAAGCGAAAACTACCGAAAATATTACATAATCAGTTTAGGGAAATCATTCCTGACATATCCATTATAAAGATGAGGTGGTATCTTATAAGTAGAATATTAAAATAAGTGATCCCAAAATTAAAATGAGCTACGTAATTAGCTAACCAGTCATAATCAGTCATTGTTTAAGACTTGCAACTTCATTTTCATTACAAAAAGGGATTACGTCCACTTGCGATGGAAATTGTTCTTTTATAAAGCTGTAGGTAAAGGAGAGAAAGGTATCAAACAAAAAAGAAAAAGTTGAGAAAGACGCGATATTCCTTGGACCACGCAATTTCACATCCCATCCAACTCCCTCTTATTCTTATACTACAGTGAGACCAATGTATGGAGAAAAAGAGCAAACCTTTTCCTTTTGGTTTCCAAGTCAAATAGCACTTGGATTTGCTTGTACATAAAACTCCAAATTTGGAAGGCTTTCTCTAATACTTTCCCAAGTAAAAATACAAAATTGAGCGTCCTAAGTATCAACAAATTATTCATCTGAAATTTGATCGATCTTACTCACCATATGTACAGAGAGAAAAATTAGTGTGCTAATTGGTTCGCCAATTTTGTAGTTAATCTTGACCTTGGAATTACCAATTTTGATAGTATACCTTCTAAGTGTGCTATTATATTTATAGAGGATATGACTGGGGTTAGTCTCCATCGCAGGATCATGTAATTATTTTGTGTTCCTTTCCTTGTAATTAAAAAAAATACAAAATTGAGGTTTACGGTGCTTTGGGTATTATGGACATTTTCTTACGCTGTTACTCCATTATCGCTGTACTCTCAAGTTGATGGCAATTTTGTTCCCATGAGTGTATGACTCAGATTTCAATATTGTTTAAAGTGGTAAAGATACCGATAGCAACCTCATTGGACAAACAAGATATAGTTGTAGACAAATTACAAATTTGTACTAAAGATGGTGAATTTCTTATATGTACATGTTAACTTTTTTAATGCTATAATGCCATTTTATAAAGTATCATATATGCATAATTTTCTAATGAAGTTACTTTTATGTTCTTTTAAAAATTGATATACTAAGATTAATAAATATACTTATTCTTTAAAAATTTGATGTAAAAGTTCATATACATCTAATATTGATTGTTATGTAGATAAAAACATAAAATGAAAAAGTTTAAATACATCATTATCTTTTATGATATTATTCCTTTTCATATATATATGAATAAAAAATATATTTTTATTTAATTACCTTCTTAAAATATAATATAAAAAATGGAACCATATGTTTATAACAATTATACATCAATTAATCATAAATTACTATTTGAAATTAAATTAATTCTATCACTAATTTCTATAAATTAATTCTATCACTAATTTCTATAAATTATTTATTAAAGAAATTAAGCTATTTACTCCAAGGTTTGCCAGTTGTCATGAGATAAAAAAGTACAATACGTTATTTTATAAATGTTATATAAATAAAAATTTCTTATATTTTTTATATTTTCAATGACATATTATATATTTTTTAATTATATGTTGATAAATATTATCTGATTATATTTTTATTTATGCTTCAATTTTGTAAACATATTCGTATAGATAAGTTTATATTTATCTTGAATTTATAATGTATTTATTTAGAATAATAAAAATAACTAAATTCATATTGTGTCCTTATTTTAAGAATACATTTACTAAACCATAATTTATATAATATCTTAATTTTATAAAATGTTTTTTGAATAAATGCCAAGCCAATAAACATAATATACTACATTGTCAATATCTATCATTAAATTATTTATCGGAAGCAACCTCTCAATTAGGTAGGAATAAAGTTGTGTACTTTTAATTTTCTCATACTCCGTGATAAAGCAAAACTTTTATTGGGTGTTGACGATGTAGATACAATTGAGACGAAGTCATTAATTTTAATATCTACTTCAATTTACAAATGCATTACGTATTATATTTTGGTTTTATAAATATATTTATTTAAAACTGTGAATTGATAAAAATAATTTTTGATTTTGTAAATACATTTATAATACTTAATAGTTTATTTCAAAATTTTATAAACATTAATTTAATATAAATGTAAAGTAGGAGCATTTTCCCTCGGATATGAATAGATTGTAATAGGACTGATTTATACGTTTTGGGCCGCGTTGAGTTTAGAACAGAATATGATATTGCTTAAATGCAAGTTTGCAAGACCAATCCAACCAATGTTTGGGCCTATGATTTCACTGAAACTTGGATGATGTAGCTGCTCTCAGTTTGGGTTTTGGATTTCAAAGAACATAAGTATACCCTACAAGCCACCTTGCCTACTATAAGAGCTCTCATCGCACTTAGTGTGTCGAGGAGATTATCCCCCAACTAGTGTGCGGCTGAATGTTAGGGTTGAGAGCTGGCAGAATCTAAGGTCTCGTTAAGCTGGGTTCTGCAATTCTTTTAATTTCTGATGTGGGTTTGTTTTAAAATTTGGTTTTTGGTAACGCACTAGTACTGAGGCTCTGTCTGATATTTGGATTGGCAGTGGCCTAATCTTTCATGTGCAAAATGGACAAAAGGGATGCGCTTTGCAGCCTAAACTTACATGTTTCTGCTGCCTGTAATTGCCCTGACAATGATTTTACCAAATGATTCAGTAACATCTCGACTTGTGGGTTGTAAGCTTGGAATTTTACATGATTCAATGGCACCCTTTTCCTTATTGCCTGGATTAAGTTCCAAACTTTGATAAAACCGGTCATTACGAAAGAAAGCCGCAAACTTTCATGTTTGGCTTAGTGCTTTTAGGCAAAAGAATTGATTGTAGATGCGCTGCGGTAGGAAAAAATCTATGTTGAATTTTTGTATGTTCATATTTAGTTAAGGATTTCAGCTTGGAAAAGCTCATTAGATTCGACGCCCGAGTCTGTCTTACGTAATCATCAATAAGGTGGTCATCAATAAGGTGGTGAGTGACATTTGTATCTGATTCCTTAAAGATTATCCTTTCATCTTTTCATGTAACTGGTCCGCTTTCAAAACTGCCGATACGTTGGCGCTTAGCAGTTTTGCAGCGAATATGACAATTCAGTACAATTATCGGTGGCTACTTAATAATTCTCCAAAATGATTCAACGTATTCTCCAACTTGACGCATAACTCTGAACTTGTGGACGTGTAGATAGGTAGTGGGACTCTCTGCATAAGCGGCAGGAGACAAGGATGCAGTTATATTAACTTATAGCCGAAAGGGCAGCGTATAATTGTACTGATCTATTCCTGTAGCTGAATTCTTTCACTGCTTTAATTGGGACTTGGATTTGAAACACCTATCTATACGTGCGAGCATGGTTAATGATGGTTGGACCACCCAATCAAGATTAATGATGGTTGGACCACCCAATCAAGGTTTTTTAGTCGCAGCTTTTGCATATTGTACTAGGTCTAGCTGAATAGGGGAATGGTTGCCATATGATCGTTTAATGTTTTGGTTAATTAGGAGCCGGAGGTCCTCACTCTTCTTAATGGAGAAGACCAGAAGTACTATTGTCATGGGCCGACTGCTTTTGTCACCATATAGCAATGATCAAGAAAATGATAATAAATATCACGATATTGCAAGTAAGATTTGTTATATATTGGAAGGCTTTTCAGGTTATTGTCGCAGTCTGTTAGATGTCAGAGTTCTAGCTTGGTGAACATTTTTTGGTTATGTGCCATGAAACTACAAGCTCAGTCCTTTGGCACCAAATTGCCATTTCTGGTTTTATGTCTAACAGCGCCGGTTCAATGCGCATCACCTGAAGTTTTATTAAATGAAGGCTAAGCTAATCGTGATTCTAATAAGACGTAGGCATTGCATTCTTTATGACAGGTGCCTATGTGGATGGAACCAGAGCATCAAGTCCAAGCAACCTGAAACCATGTAAGAGACTTTAGATATAGACATTGATGCTGTCGCTGTCGAAAAAGCTAGCTAAAAAGTGTGAGCTTGGTAATTAAGGGTTCATTGATGGTCTTTATAGTCCCTGGAATTAGATAAAAGTATTATGTTGAATCTGGACATTGTTCATTTAAACCTATAACTTGTTTGATTAATTCAGCGTGATTTCATCCATTGTAAACTTTTGACCTGTAAGTGTTCTCTGGAAATTAATTTTAGTTTTTCTCAAGAAAAGAAAATGGAGGACGTGTGAAGTTGACATTGCGAACGTAATTGGTTTAAATACAAAACAGTTTGGAACTTGAAAGTCCACAAGCTCCTACTTGGAAGCAATAAACTGTGTAATGTACATGCAGAAGAAAATGAAATGCTATAATAGGCAACAGACAATAATGTCAGAACTATTGGAAAGCAGTAAGAACTAAACTTGCCCAAAAATCTTGGCATGGCTTAGAACTTAAGAGTAGATAAACTGCTTTATGTATATACATGCAGGGCTGAGGTAACTGGCAAGAAACAAAGGATCAAAAGAAGCCCTGTTCATTCTACAGAAGGAACCATTCAAACTTCAAACCCTGAGGCTAGCAAGCCTAAAAAGTATAGCAAAGCAAGGAAGTAACCGGCTGTGACTGACCCCAAAAACATTAGCCAATAGTCTTTGGAAACAGCAAGGCACTGCTTTCAAAGCATATGTTCTTATAGAAAGTTTTTGCTGTCAAGGACTGCTGAGGTATAAGTCTCAACTCTTTAATTCTGCTCCTCAAAGCCGTATTTGCAGCAATTATTGTAGAGTTGAAGAACTATTTCATCTCTGTAGTCTTTTTCAACATTCTTTATCAAGGATAAACACTTACTCTAATGTCAAGTTAGTCAATAGAATTCTTTTGCTCGTGCTGTTGCTTCTGGTTTGTTCTTGTAATACATGAAATCAAGCGTTAAGCAATGTCATCCTTCTAGAAAATCATCAAAAATATGAGTTAGCCCTTGTTTGGTTTCGTTTTGTTTTTCTGGATAGTTTTCCTTGAAATTATGAAATAATTTAACCGCCCTGTTAAACTTCTGATCTTGGTCAACAAATTTATCCAGAGTATCAGTTGGCATTTCCTGATAAGTCAAGTCTATTTTGGTGTTCAGTTCGCATTTTTATCAGTTTAAAAGCTTGACAGTTCTCAATTTTGCAAAGCCAAACACCTTGGAATGTAAGGCCACCAACTTGAAAATTAATTTGAGATTTTTATTGCATCAACTATGTCAGCGAATTTGGCAAATCCTCTACACTCCTAGAAGTTAATGATCTTTCCTCTTATCTAGCACCAAACATGAAATGCTCAATGTTGCTAGTTCTTACAAAAGGCCTTTTGTTATTGGCTGGACTGAACCAGAACCATAATTCAATTCAACAAGCAAAAGTAAAGGTACAAAGTGATGCAGTCACAGTGATAATATTCTTATCTGGTTAACATTTCTCAGTATTTGTGTTGATAGGTACATGGCACATGCTCAAATTTGAGAAAGAGCAGCTCATTTAATGGGCACAGTTGGGCACAGGTAATTTAATACCCATGTGAGGTGCATTATATACTGAAATAAATGTTCCCGTACGCCTATACAAGAGCTTGGAGAAAAAACTTGTATCACCAAAAGTTCACCCTTTGATTCTGTTCTACAACTATCAGCACAGCCTGGCTTCATGTTCTCTTCATTAATGGGAAAATTTTAGCTCTTGGTTTTATGTTTTCTACGGTGAATTGTTTCTTTGATGACAGAACAAGACATGTTCCATGTGCCCTTGGGGTCACAATGTACATAACAGTGAAATTCAAGTTGGATATTTGTTAGAAAGTGTGGCATGGATCATACACACTGACAAATATCCTATCCCCTAGATTTTGTTAGGTGCAAACCCTTTAGCACTCTCACTTACATGTTCTTAGCCTTCATGACGCGGTTGACTTTAGCGGTGATAAAACCCTTCCCTTCAATTTGCTTTGCTAATAGATAGTGGAACAAGTTCAATTTGCTTTACATGTTCTTTCTTCTTGTTTCCTTTTGTCTTGTGTCCTGTTTAAGACAGCTGTGAGATTAACAAAGGAATCACTTTTGGTAGGGTAACGTTTCTATTGTGGTGAAACTGACCTTGAAAACAAACGACGATGGAAGAAAGTGACATCTGTCCGCAGCCATCTCCTTTTCAATGTGCCTTAGCTTGTTCCAGAGAGTTGTATATTATACTTTTGATATTCTACGTTTACTTTTAAGCAGGACGCCATGTTTTCCAAGTTGATATTTGGGATCAGTGACACTTGAACTGTCAACTTGGAAATTGTGCTGCCGAATGCCTAAGGCTAGTAAACAATAAGAAAACGTCTTCTCACACAAACTTAGTCAAGAATCTGTTAAGACTAATTGCTCAGGATACTAAAGATGCAGAAGTTACCACCTGAGTTAGGAACTGATATCGCGTCATTAAGACTTGAATTCAAATGTTCAATTCATTGTATTCCTCTGATCTCAATTTGAAACCTTAAAAGAGAAAAACCACGTTCACAGTTTAAGATCATACTCTGTGGTACATACTTTCACACTTGAGCTACCTCATACATGGTGACGTCAGTAATGAATACATGGCAGGATGATCCTTGAATTTAGCTTGTCCCCTAACAGTGCTTTATAAATCTTCAAAAGATGGGCACGTGGAACAGTTTGATTCATTTATTCAGTGATGTCCCCAAATTTTCCTTCATCCTCATTGAAGAAGTCAATAAGTAAGCAAATTACGTTTTTGTCAGTATCTTTTTAATATTAAATAAAGGATAAAGGACTGAAGAAAATGAAAGAAATAATGGGAAACCATACTGAATTTTCTTGTAAGATAATATAGTTTTCTGTTAGGGACAAAATTAAAAGCTGCCTTTTATGAACTCGGAAACCAGGCGTTACATTACCAGGATCAGGATGCTTTAGTTGGTACATCCAAAATTTTTGAGGAACGAAGGAATAGATAAGTATGGCAAAATATTCTGCATCAGAAGTTCAGGCTGTAATTTGGCAAACCCATATCTTGTTTTGGAAAGTGGCCTTTTTTTTCACCCTACTCAAGTTTCTGGTTGATTTAAGTTAAAGGATAGAAGTTGAAACTGATTTTCTATATTGAAAAGTCCTAGAGCCAGTACTCCATCTTTAGATGCATACTGTGACAAAGAAGTGCAGAAGTAGCTGCAGAAGCTAAGAACATTAGAACTTGACAATTCTTCTTTCCAGTAGAGTAGACCCTGGTTGCCTAAAGGTAAATAATGAAAGGCTCAAGCAAACTCTAGTTTCATGCAAAGTTGCTGCCTTTA
Organism: Erythroxylum carthagenense; assembly: GCA_026413575.1. Classification (NCBI taxonomy): domain Eukaryota; kingdom Viridiplantae; phylum Streptophyta; class Magnoliopsida; order Malpighiales; family Erythroxylaceae; genus Erythroxylum; species Erythroxylum carthagenense. The sequence goes on along the minus strand of JANZLD010000008.1, from coordinate 17,424,794 downwards.
AGGGATTATGGATTCATAAATGCACAGTTGCTCCACTGTACAAGTCAATAACTTCCCCATTTATCTTGCAAACATTTTTTGACATGGCAATTGGAAGTGAAAGATCTTTCTAAACCATATGAGACTGTACATGGCAGATAAAATTAATAGTTTTGGAAAAGGACAACCGAAAGACAACGAAAATTCATAATGAAAGGATATACTGTAGAACTGCATTTGTCTTATCGTAGAACCTACTAACCAAAATGGAACTTTATTAGATAGATTCTCTTCTAATAATCAGTGTTCAATTCATATCATAATCCTCCATGTATGGTTTCATATCACTGTCAGATCCTGAGGCTGAAACAATGGTGTAAAGGGTGTATATGTTGACAGGTGACAATATATTGGAAATTGCCAAGCTAGACGTGTCTGTTGATGTTACGAGTCGCTTCTTTTGCAATCATTAATGCAGGATATTATGCTTTTTGAGGCTTGTGCTCCTCCTGTGTTTCTCAAGTCTTTCTGTTTCTCACGGGAGTGGAGTATTGAAGATTGCAGTGGGGATGATTCATGAGAATTGCTTGCTACAAGTGGAAAGCACCCTACTATATCAGTCCATATTCGCTGGATGTTCATAGCTATAATTTTCATTTTGATTCATACGATATTCATGAGTATGCAATTATGCAGTAAGAGTTGTCTTATGTCGAAATTCCATATTATCATGTCACAAAGATAGAAACTCAAGTTCAGACCTTTACAACCTTTGCTAAAAAATGTGGAAAGCCTATTGATCATGTGCCCCATAAGGGGTCATGCCAATTGCATCTCAGTGAAGATCATATTGGTGCCAACGGCTGAGTCGCTCTCTAAGTATGTGATCCTTAGTGGGAAGAAAGAATCTTCTTGGAAAAGAAGGAACACTAGCTTCCAAATTTCTAATTTTCCTTTTCACTTTGTTTCTCCTAAAAGTTTTTGGTTTCTTTTTGTTCTTGGCCGTCAATTTTATAGTCCTTTCGGCTCTTTTTCCCCAGAATTTTTTTTTTTGTTGGCAAGCACAAGTGAACTTACCTTTGTTGCTTGTAAGCAGAATACGACGTTAAGTGAACTTACCTTTGTTACTTGTAAGCAGAATACGACGTAAAACTGACAGCAATAAAGCCTCATAAATACACCATCGTATTTAACAAGTGTATAGAGCACGAATTTGTCTAATTAAAGGGAAGGTAGATAATTCATTCTTTAACAATGTTCAGGATCAATTACTTGAATTGGAACATGCATATCTCAATCCACCATAATAGTAAACAAAGATGAAATGTCACTTATCATTAAGCTGACAAACTAAGTTATGTTTGAATGGAGCATAAACTGAGATGAAGATCTATCCTAGCTATTAACATTTCACATAAGAAAGAGAGGGAGAGAGACTGAGGATGATTGCCAAAACTTCATCTTGTTGCTTCCATCGACAACATTAGTGGAGAATCTTGTTTTCACGCTTGGAGAGTGTGGAAGCAATCCAAACCCTTTTGGCGAAGACATTTTCTTATCCTATACTTGACTTCTAGCAACAAATAGAAACTAAACCAATGGCAGGACATGTGGGTTGAGAAGGTGGTGTTACTTGTAATTAACTGGCACATCATCACTTTCTAACCATTCAGGCGGAACCTTATCTTGGTTATTTTCAGAACATTGGTGAATTAGCAGGAGAAGAATTCACCAAATTAAGAATGCTGTTCCAATAATTCTTGTTATCTTCATAGTAGCCACTACCACCACCACTACCTCCACTGTTCTCTGAGTCCTTGCCACTTTCTGACAAGTTCTGTTCAGTAGAGTCACTTAGGAGAAGACTAGTGAACCCTTCTTCCATCACATTTCCGACATGAACATGACTGCTATTTGTCCTTAGAGATTCTGGACTCCATGTCCCTTCCATGGAGATCGTCATGTCTTGAAAGTCAGACGAAAATGATACTGAATTCTCTGGTAAATGGTTTGAATTTGCCATGCGCTTCCAATCATGCTCGCTTTCATCTTTGATAATTCCAGTCTCTGATGAACCCGAAGTGCCAACAAACTCAATTAGAGGAACCGAATTCTCTCCCATGTTGGCTGAAATCATGATTGGAGGAGCATTCTCTGAGAAAGTAAGAGTAGATGTTGGAGACTCAAGGTCACCTCCAATTCCAGTGCTTAGGGTACCACCATTACCTTCACTAGATTTTGACCACCCACCGTTCCAAGCTTTCAGTGCATCAAATGATCGTGGAGGATGAAAAGAAGTTGAACCAGGAATATAACTCTGAGGGCTAAGCTGCTGTTGAAATGAATGTGAACGTAGCTTCGATTCTCTAACGAGTCTAGCCTCAGCTTCGAGCCTAGCACTCTCCCACTGAGCCATGTGGCTAATGTTAGCTGCATTCTTGGATTGGCCTTCGCTGGACAGTAAAGCATCATTCCTGGGCTTGTGGGTCACTGGATCAATCCCCATTTTGGTTAACCTTTTCTTGAGATGTGTATTCCAGTAGTTCTTAATCTCATTGTCCGTCCTCTTGGGCAAGTGAGTAGCTATAGCCGACCACCTGAGGATGAGAATATAAGAACAGCCCTTGGGAAGAATATAAAGTGAGGGACGTACGAACTATCAGATACACAAAGCCTTTTTCTATGCTCTAAACCTCTTAGATACAATGATGAGACTGGAGAAGAAAAGAAAAGGACCCAAAAACAAAATCATGATTTTCTATGTCATGCTGCAGAATCTCTTTTGAAATGTAAGAAGACATGTTCACGTACACAACATGCTCAAGCGAGTGGTTTGGAGAGGAGGTAATTCTAGTCGTTAAGCTTTCATAGCAAAGCCAAAAAATAATAAGAGAAACACAAGGTCAGAACTTATGACATTGTTGAAGTAGAAACTACTCCCAAATTCACTACAAGAATTCACATTGTTGAATTGTGAGAAGACTCTTTAAGATCCAGTCATTTGGGGTGCTTCAAAAGAATGATAACGTCTGAATGTGACAAGTAAACCATGTCAAGACTGTAAGGATTAAGGATCTTTGCACCTGTTCCCTAAGAGGGCATGGAGTTGAATTATGGTTTGCTCTTCTTGCAAGCTGAACTTTCCTCTCTTAATATCTGGTCTGAGATAATTAGTCCATCTAAGTCTGCAACTCTTTCCACATCTCTGAAGACCTATAAATGAAGAGACAAAAGTTGCAGTTTTCTTCACTCAACTACGGTTAGTTAAAACTTCACTACATAGACACACAAATCATTAACATGACATATCACCTGCTTTGGCTGGCAAATTTCGCCAGCTTCCATGACCATGTTCTTCTATATATGCCAAGAGCTTTTGATCTTCTTCAGGTGTCCATGGTCCTTTCTTCAAACCAATCTTGTCACAGCATGGTGATCGACCCATCTTTGCTAGTCAAAACCAGCGAAGAAGGAAGTAGGTGCTTTGGCTTTTTATACAATAGTCAGTAGAGAGGGACAAATTTATGGAGAGACTGAGAGAGGAGTATTTGTAAATGTAAATTGAGAGATGGGCAGAGAAGAAAGGTCCGCGTCTTAAATGGGACGAAGAAATAAATTTTGGAGCCACATCCCAGAAGTACACGTAAATTCAAGTAGTGAGCAGCAGCATTGTTGTTCAGTTCGCACAAGGATTTCATCGTCTTTTCACACGAGCATTAGGTTAGATCTAGACTAGACTTTCATGGCTCGACATTTTTTCACTTACTTCACTCCAAAACCTCATCATAATAAGTTTATCCAGTCAATAGTTGGTCTCCAATTGAACTTGGTCACGTCACATACTCTAAGGAAGGTAATAATGGCCTTAGGGTTTGCATCAGAAGCTAATTAAACCTCAGACAGAATATTGATTTTGTGAACATTAAGAGGGTCTCGGTGATTGAGGAACATCATTTTGCCACGATCAGAGTAAGTACTATCTTCTCAGCCACAGGATCCTGTTGATTTCATCATCAGGGTCCACAATTCATTGCAGCTTGAGCCATGTCACTTCCTTGGCTACACAAGTAAAGAGACAAAAGAGTGGCACTTAATGTGTCATAAGATGGATTCCAATCGCATGAAACTGTTGTAGGATCATGCGTATAGTTGCTATAAAAGGGAACAAAATGTGCACAAGTCAGTGTTCTCAGAGTTAGTCGCGTGGATCGGACTTGGTGAAACCATTCATTGATTTGTTTGTTCAGATATGCTAAGAAGTAGAAACAAGATGTTTGGTGATCAGAAGGAAAGAAGCTCTCTCTTTTTTCTTGTTATGTAAGAATCATTACACTATGAAAATTTATAGACAGAAGCTTCGTTTTCCTTTTCCTGTGGCGTGATCATTTATTATCAGAGGCAACTTTCAGTTATAGCAGAATAGCCTAATGGGCATCAAAATTTACTAGCATATGACCTAACAATTAAAGCATTCCAAATTAATTACTCAGATTTGAATATGACATCAAGTCAGGCCAAGCTATAAGTTCTTCCCTTCGAGTTTGGTTTGACAGGAACGCTTGAGAAGTTGAGCTCAATGCCAGAAAAAAGATGCAACTGGCATTCAACCGGCCGGCATCAACAACTTTCACAGGTCTAATTGTTGAACGATCTTCGTGTTTAACTCAATCAATTTCATATTTAAATTAATATCATCTGACACACTTTTATATGTTAGAACATATTTCTTTTTAGAAACATGAAGTCAAGACACGATTCGATACATGAGTAATTCAACGACTATGTCGTATGATGAAGAGTATACAAATGAGCACATGAAATGTTTGTCTTTCGTCTTTCTTTGGACTTATAAAAACACGAATACGCGATATGATATAATTTTCTTCTATAATTTTATCTTAATATGTTCAAATTTAATATTTTTAAGAAAATGACTTTTCCTTAATTCAAATTTGAAAGTTTTAAACAAAGGAACAATATCACCATTAATTAAGGGGAAATAAAAAGATTTGGGTTGACAAAATATTTTATTTTGTATAACGTGATTTTAAGTTTAAGCAAGTTCAATAGAAATTGCAATTAAACCACAAAAGGAAAATGTATTAAAAGTTATTTGAACCTTATCTTGGCCAAATTTGGGTGGAAATAAGTAAAGATATGATTTATGAGATTCAAAGAATCATAACAACAAGATTTTCAAATTGAGTTTAATTGGCTATAAATAGAGACAAAATAGAGGATCAAAGCATTCGAGTATTCTCTACATTTTTCTAGCTTTTCACAAATTTTTCCTCCCTAGTGTACGCTAAGGCAAGTTTTCTTTTTAAAAATAAGATAGTTGTAGCTATGACCATTGTTGGCTTATTTTCTGTCTTGGTTAAAGGAAGAGAAATTCTCTTGGAACTTTAAAGATTGGAAGATAATTAGGTCTTAATATGGAGTGTTTCATTTATTTATGTATTGAATTTCTTTTCTATGCTTATATTTTATGATTTTTTGATTGATTTCTAATGCACACAATTAGTTTATTAATTGAAGTGCTAATTTGCTAGTTTAAAGTATAAATATGTAAAAGTTCAATTCTTTTAACTAACTGTACAATTAAAAGTTTTAGTTCGTTGCTTCAAAAGCTAATACTTTTAGAAAAAGCATTCAACTGGATTAAATGCAATCAAGAATGTTGTCTTATTTTGCTTCAATGATCTTTCTTTTCTTAAAGCTATTGTTAATTAAATTTTAGATCGTATTTAAGATTGTTAAATAATAATGCTTAATTGAATCACATGTTTTTAATTAGCTAATCCTAAGGAAAAAATATATTTTATATTATATCGAATATATGATTGAAGAGATAATTATTTTATATCAATAACCAAAGGTTCGTTTTGTTGATAACTCTTAGTTTATTATTCAATTTATTTTTTTTGTTCAAAATTCCATATTATCATAACCCTCCTATTTTTCAGAAATTTATTTTGTATTGATTAGCAAATTAAAATTCCGTGTAGAATTAACCCCTACTTCTCTACATTTTATTTGTTAATTGTAGGAATTTAGGAATTAATTTGAGATATAGATGACAATTTGACCAATATGTTTATGTTCTTTTTTTTTTTTGACTTACCAAAACAAAATTGAATTAGATTTAAGAGAATGACACTTTTTGTCTCATGAAAATGCATCACTACTAGTAGTCTTCTTTGTTGTATTTCTTTAAAACGCTAAGTTAGCACCTAAAATAAATAAAATTTTCCTTAAGTACAACTTTAGTTATTATATCAACTACCTGCTTCTTTGAAGAATAATATTAAGTTTTACTTTACCCTCTTTTTCTAAATGCCAAGTAAACATATCACTATTAAGAGAAAACACATAGCTATAAGTGCTTCTTATATCATCGATAATATTAACCCAATCATTATCTATATATCTAAATAAACCAGTGTTCTTTTCCTTCTTGTAGATTAATCTATAGTCTAATGTTCCTCTATATACCTTAAAACTCTTTTAATGGCATCAAAGTAAGTTTTAATTGGATATTACATGAATCTTGATAGCAAATTAGTTGCATCAATCAAGTTTGATTTTTTGGTTATCAAATACAACAAATTCCCAATCAAACTTTCGTACAAGGGTGCACCTACCTTTACCTCATAATCTTCTCTTAACAATTTTAAGTTCATAGGAAAAGAATAAGGCATTGACTTAATTTTGCTTAATCTCCATGATAAGAGTGTTACGCACCACCCAAGATTAGATACATTAAAATTTGTTTCAAGATCATACATCTCATACTGATCATCATCATCGACAACAATAATAACAATAAAATTCTAGTAGAAGTCTCGCTGAGATATAAGATCTAGAGAGGTTTAGAAGTACACAGTCGTACCTTTAACTGATAAAGAAGTTATTTCTAATGGACATATAGGAAAAAGAGAAAAGAAAGAAAGAAAGAAAGAAAAAAAGTGTTTTAGAAATGTTTGTAGAAAAAAAAGAAAAAATGATAATGATTACAATAAAATAAGAATAAGAATAAATAATTCAAAAATAAAATAAAAGGATATAATAAATAATAACTAATAAATAATAAATAATAAAATGAATACAAATAAATAGAAACATAAAAATAAGTAATAAAATAAATAATACAGTAAAAATAGAATAAAGTAAATATAAATATAAATATAAATATTAAATAAGTAAATAAATAAACAAACAAGCCATTTTGAGAAATATTTAGGCTATGTAAAGAAATGTTTAGGCTAAATAACTAAGGGGAAGTACTATAGATTAAATGTTTAGGCTAAATACAAGACACAAGACGTGAAAAAAAAGATTTAAAAGATTAATGAGAAAAAGAAGGACTTCTCTATGTGAGATCCTTTACCCATATTCTACTATGCTAAAGTTTTCTATTAAGGGTGAAGTCATCAGTAAATTCTAACATATATAGTTATATCATTCTTGATAACTTCCTTTTAGATCTTCATAGTTCTTCTTTTCCTCTTATAATCTCTAACTACAATCTTATCACATTTACTCATTAGAGCATTAGGATATCTCCTTTTATTATGTCTGAACTACCTAAGCCTTATCTCTCTTAATTTTTCTTCTATATTAGTCATCCTTAATTTGTTCTTACGATAACATTTGTTACCTTTTTCTTCTAGTAAGGTTGCACATATAATGAAGCATCCTCATCTCTGCTTCTAAGTTAGACCTGTTTGATGGGTCAACATTATGTCCCATAAAGCATGGTTGACTTAATCGCCAAAAGGTAGATTTATCTTTAAGCTTGAGTGGTATTTTTTTTTAATCACATAAAGCTCCTGATGCACCCTTATATTTAAGCTACCCAATCTTATACGACGAACTAAGTCTTCATCGATCTCTCAATTACTTTGGATGATAGATCCAAAATACTTAAAATACTCTTTCTCTGATATAACAGCTAAACCAATCTTTACCTTAAATGCCACGCTTTGGCTCAAAAAGTCACACTCCAAGTACTTAATTTTATTCTTACTCAATTTAAAGCCCTTCAATTATAGTGTATCCCTCTGAAGTTCTGGCTTGAAATTGACACTCTCTTTTGTCTCGTGCACTAAAACAATGTCATCACTATTGTAAATAGAAAGTGGCTCAATGACGAGCTTTAGTGTAACTAGATATTGATAAAGAAACGTTCTGTATTTCTTCCTATTATCTTTACTACTCTAGTCTTTATACCTTCATACATATCTTTAATAACTCATATATAGGTCACAAAAACTCCCTTAATTTTTTAAACACCTCTATATAATTTCCCTACGAATCCTGTCATAAATCTTCTCTAAGTTAATAAAAACTATGTATAGGTTAAGTTATCTTTCCGTGTAATATTCCGTTAATCTGTTAAAGAGATGTATAGCTTTTGTCATAGACCTTCCTAGTATAAAACCAAACTAGTTCTTCGAGATAGGTGCACCTTTTATCATTCTCTACTCAATTACCTTTTCCCACAACTTCATAACGTGACTAAATAGTTTGATGTCTCAATAGTTGTTACAACTTTAAATGTCCCGTTGGTTCTTATATAGAGAAATTAGTATGCTAAGTCCACTCATTTGGCATTTTAGTGGATTTGAGGATCACATTAAAAAGCCTGACTAACTAAGTAAGACCCTCTTCACCTAGGTTCGTCCATACCTTTACGGGTATTTCATTAGGCTCTATTGTCCTTTTACTCTTCATCACCCTTAAAGTTTTTTAATTTATTCTCTTATGATATGCCAACAATAGGTGAAGTTATAATATCCCTCAGACTTGTTAAGATCACCTAAAGAGATGTTATCATCTACGCCTTCATTAAAAAGGCTACAAAAGTATCTCTGTCATCTTCTCTTGATGTCATTTTCATCCACTAGCACTCCACCTACTTCATCTTTTATACAACAAACTTGATTTAAGTCTCTCGTTTTCTGTTTCCTAGCTCTTGCTAACTTAAATATATCTTTTTCTCTATATTTAGTTTCCAATCGTTGGTATAAGGATACAATCACCTTCACAAATTTGTCAAGTAATATATAGAGAGTAACTTCATTTTATCTTCTATTAAACCTATGCTTGATTAAGTATTCATCAATCTTGTTGTACCAATTTCATGGGGTTTGTTTTAAGCCATAATGAACTTTGTGCATTAGGTACCCATCATTCTTTTTACTATTAATGTTTAAACACTTTGATTGCTAAACATATATGGTTTCCTTGATGAAGCCGTTAAGGAACGTTGATATGATAGTAAGAGGAATGTTAACTTGGCATCATAATTAAATTTGATTTTAGAAACTCATTTAACTCCAAGAACCTTCTAATTTGCTTCTAATAGAGATCAAGTTTCTTTCTTGTTTATCATATAAATCTTATCTTTTATGGCTTCAACTCATTCTTTCTTATTTATTACCTCAACAAATATTAGATGTGTTATTTTATAACTTCAATAAGACGCTTATTCTCCTAAATAAAATTTTAGTGTCTTGATCACTCTTAGCCTCCTTTAAAACTTCCTTCTCTTTACAAAGCGATAAAAAAGTTGATCTTTTGAGTTTTAAAGTTCATTAACCAACAAATTTTGCCATTTTAATTTGGGAAATTCATTAATTAAAATATCTCATCCCATATAAATCTTTCTTGTTGTAAGATTAAGCAACACCTTGAGTTTAGCTTTTTTGTTTAAAGTTTTTATTTTAACTTTATGAACATGAATACCTCAGAAACTACTTGAAACTTCAAAAAGCATATAGGAATTGACGGTTGTCACTTCTTTTGCTTCTTGACCAGGGAGCATGAAATCAAGACTGGAAGGGGGCTCAGGTATCAATGTCCTTAGCCCGAATTGATCAATACCAATAAGAATAGCAATCGTATAAGTATAGGTTAGCACTTCCTTGCTTCCATCCAAAGTCTGTAACAGATTATGAGTTACAAAATTACGTTACATATGATGTTCTAATTTATTACCTTAATAGGTAGCATATTAAGTAAATATATTGAAGTTTCAACTCCTTTCGTCCTAAATTTTTTTATACTTCTTTTGTTTCATTATACTTCTCACGATCTTTATGATGCTTTTATTTTTCCTATCTAACACTCCATTCTATTAAGGAATCTATAAAGCTGTCAATTGGTGATTGATTCCCTGTTGGATAAAAAATCTTTAAACTCCTTAAACAATATTTTCAAAACCATTATCAAGTCTTAGTTGCTTAAGTGAGAGATTTTTTTTAAATTCTTGCTTTCAACTTCTTGATTTCGAAAATGCATGACTTTTATGTTTTAAGAAAGTAATCCAGTTTTATATCTTTTATAATCATTAATGAATAACACTTCTATTTCCATTTAGTGAGACCTCAATAGGTTTAAATACATCAAATATAAGTAGTCGTAACATCTATTTAGCTCTATAAAAAGCATTAGAAAAAGGAAATTTTGCTTACTTCCCAAATTGGCAGACTTAATAGATTTTAGTAGTTTCTATTACCTTGGGAAAGCCTTGCATAATACCATTTTTACTCATTCTTTTCAATGCTTCAAGATGAACATGTTTTAATTTATTATGACATAACATAGGCTCATTTATAATTATAAAATTTAGCATAATTTATGGAATTACTCTTTACAACATACTTGGTTTTATCATTCCAATTCAGGTAAATCCTTATCATTTCAACTCCTTTAGAGTCAATTGTCACATGTTCATCCTTATAAAATTTCACAACATATCTTTTTTTCAATTAATTGACCAACACTCAACAAAGTTTGATTAAGTCTAGGTATTAGAAGTTCATCAATTATGAACTTAACACCTATTAAAGTATTTACAACAAAATATCTTCTTCATTTCACCTTCAAGAGAGCTCCATTGTTTGTTATGAATTTACACTAAAATTTATTGTCTAAGATTTTAAAAAGAACTCATCATATTCCATACGACATGTCGATCTAGAATTCATAATCCAATTATTATAAACAAACAAAGCAATAAGAGTGCAAAGAGTTTTTCAACTTCTTGCTCCTCTTTCAGTTTATATTACAAAGCAATTTTGTTTTTTGCATTTTGATCCCTAACACTCACTACAATTGTGGTTAAGAATGAAGAGTAGGGTGCTTCTATCTTTTGTAGTATATTACAAGGTTATATACAAAAGATGAAGTATAATATATGTTCAAGAAATGTCATTTTATAAAAATGTCGCATAAATTATAGATAAAAGACATGCAAATAGAAAGATAATAGGAAAAGTTGATTCCATCATGATAATATAAGGAACTTAACTAGCCCTACATTTGAACTAACATAGTCTAATGCACGATTAAGTATTACGGCATACTCCTCAATAATAATATCAACTGAAGATATGGCTTGATATATGGACAACTCAAAGATCATGTCATATAATAGTGCACATGTAGAATAGTACATAGTCTAATACATGAATACATCTATGCTCATGGTCCCTTATAAACATAGAGAAATGATAACTTTCATATTTCATAAAAAATATAAACAATAACAATTTTTACTAAATTAATAAAACAAGTCTATATTGATGTGATTATCGTCTCATTTTTTAGGTAGCTTGATCTATCTTTAGCTTTTCCCTTCCCTTTTCTTCTTTCTTTATTGCTTAACAAATCGTGAAAAAAGATAGTTGCTCATTTTGAAAAAGAATAAGATACTCACAAATACTTACACACTTACACAAATAATGAAATAAGAGTATTATTATAATAAAACTTTTTATTTTTTTCCTTTTACAAAAAATGAAAGATTATATGGCTATATACATTATCAATGGATAATTTTAGACTAACTAACTTAAAGATATTTAATGCTAGAATATAAAAAGGGAGATACTTATAATGACATAATAAAATCTACATAATATAACAATTTTACTATATTGTAGTTATTTTTCCATAACTCTCTATGCGTAATTTCAAATGCCGCAAGGTTAGTTTCATGCATATCTAAAAACATAAAGCTTTAAAATGAATCTTAGAGTGCCTGAATTGATTAAGATTTGCCCATTTAACTACAAATGCTAGCAACTTGATTAAAGGGTTTTACAAACTCTAAGATAATCTCCTTCTTAACAACACATTATAAAATAAAGTAAAACTTTGTATCAATATACTTGCTCCTACCTTAGAATAGCCGAATGAATATACGTAACTAATTGTGACATACTCTAATTCATACGTAGAGAGTGTGACCATGGGTTTTTTCTTTAAACATCAAGAGATTGGCATTATATCCCAAAAGGAAAACAAAACCACTTACATTTTTTTCTATTATTAAAATCTTTGATAAAATCACTATCATAAGTACTCATTAGATTAAAGTTTATAAAAAATGATTAAAACATGCCATAATTAATTATGCCTTTAAGATATCTAATAATTCTTTTAGTTGTCCTTAAGTAAACCATAGATGTTATCTCCATAGATCGACTATTAAATTCAATTGCAAATGAGATATATGGTCTTGTGCAAGTTAAATACCTCAAATTTTATACAAGAATTTTCAACACAGTTGGATCTAAACTCTTTTATCCATCCAACTTAGATAGCGTTATTCTATATTTCATAGGAGTGTTAACCAACTTACTATTTATCATCTTGAACTTATTAAGCATCTTCTTTGCATAACCTTCTTGAGTGTTTCCATTCATTTCACCGTGATTCCTAATTAGTAAGAAATCAATCTCATGTCACTCATCTTAAACTTTTGGGTGATAAGATATTTGAACTCTTCAAACATCTTTGAATTATTGCATATGAAGATAATACCATCCACAAATATATAAATAAATAACAAATTTTATTTATCTTGTTTTATATAAAAAGCATAGTCGTGTAAGCATCCAGTGAAACCATTCTGTTAGAAATAATTTTTGATTTTGCTATTCCAAGCTCCTGAAACTTGTTTAAGTCCATATAGCTCTTGCTTTAATTTTAACACTTTATCTTCTTGACCTTGTACAATATACCTCATTGGTTGCTCAATATAGCCTTCTTTTTCAAATTAACCATTAAGGAAAGCAAACATGACATTCAATTGGTGAATTCTCCAATGATTTTAGACAGTATACATATTAATAGATGTATTGTTTTCAATTGACTAATATAGACAAATATCTCTTCATTATCAATATCTTGCTTTAACTTACCTTTTGACAACAAGCCTTACCTTATATATTATTTAGCTTTGTAATTTTTAAAAAGGTTTTGAACACCCATTTAGCTCTAATGGCATGAATACCTCTTGAAAGGTAAATAAGTTCCCATATATTATTCCTTTTTGTTCATTGCATGAATCCACTTCTTATTCTCATTAGTATCTTCAAAATTTAAAAGACTCAATATGTGTAAGTAGTTAAGACAAGTTAAGATTATCATAAAATTCCTCAAGTCTTTGATATCCTTGAGGTCCTATACTTATTAGTAAACATGTAGATGAAGATGCTTAAGATGATGGGGTTGGTAAGGTTACTGGAGAAATTTCAATTTTTATTTCTTAAATATCCTTCTTTTCTTCTTCATATTCAAAATATAGAAGGAAAACATAATATCCCTCCATTTGAAAGCTCCAATCCAAAAATGCTTCTTTAATAAATTCAATATCTCAAGTAATAACAATCCTGCTATTAATTGGCTTGAACAACTTGTAGTCTTTTAAGTTCTCATCATATCCAATAAAAACTTCTTGCTTTAAAACATAAAGATAAATAATAGAACTACAAACTATCAAATGTGATGTATAAGGTTTTACTTCACTCTATACTTCTTATGAAATGACATCTTTTAAGCTCTTTATAGGACTATGATTTGAAAGATAAATTGTACATACAACTGCTTTAGGCTAAACTCCTTAGACATCATCGTACTTTTCAACATGATTCTCTCTATATTCAGGATTGTTCAATTCTTTCTTTTAGTAACTTTATTTTATTGGGGAAATCTAGGCACTCTAAAAGGACAATGAATTCATATAGCTCACAAAATCTCTTAAATTTATTAGAAGTAAATTCTTTACCTTCATTAGTTCGTAAAGCTTTAATAGCATAACCATTTTCTTTTTTAATTAAGCTTTACACTTTTTAAGCACATCAAAATCTTCAAACCTGTACTTTAAAAATTTTACCCATTATGGAGTATTAATGTACCATAAATATCTGCATGAGTAAGTTTGAGTGGCTTGGTAGCTCTTGAAATTGGTTGGTCTAGAAAACTTTTTCTTGAATGCTTTTTAAGTAAGCATGCCTCACGTAATTTTTTAGGGTGTCCTATACTTGAGTGCATTAAAATTAAAATGTTCATACCTTATATGCCATATACATAAAGGATCATTGACGCCAATCTTTGAGTACATGATCTCTATAGTGTGCAAGTTTAATAAAAATATCATGTTGTTAGTCATAGTACCTTTTAAAAAATAGTATTATGATCTCAAAATCAAAGAGTAAAAACCTCCGTATGAATTTGATAACCATTCTCTAAAAGTCAACCAATGCTTAAAATAGTATTATTTAGTTTTAACATAAAGTAATTACTAAGGAGAAGCTTATGACCACTTACTTTTTTCTTAAGCAAAATCATAGCCTTATCTTTAATCTTTATTGTTGTATTATCACTAAAATATATAGTCCTTATCACGTTAGTGTCTAATTTAACAAATTTTCTTTTGTCACCTATCCTATAATTGCTAGCTACATTATAAAGGTATCATGTGCTTTTTCACCTATTGGTTCATCCTTTATCATAAGTAGTAAAAAAAGTTCTTTCCGTTGCATCTTTATTAACTTCTACAAACTATGCTTCATCTTTGTTTTCGAAAAAAAATACTACCAAGAATAATGGTTATGCTTGCCACATGAATAACATTTAACTTTATCTTTATCATCTTCTAATGTATTATTTTTGCCAAAATATCCTCTTTCTCTTTCTCTTTCTTGACCATATTGAAAATTTTAAGGCCAATTTTCATAAAAAGATTGTTGTTTACCTCTTCCTCTCCTTTGGCTCCATACATGTCCATGACCTCATTCATGATTATGTCCACTTTCATATACAATTATATTTTTTCCACTTTCCATCTAATTGTTTTCAAACTTTAAGGATAACTTTGTCATAAGGCATGTTTTACTGGTACGCTTTTGCTTACATCTTTACATTTTTTAGTAGCCACTACCATCTTTAAATTTTGTTGTTTTCCACACATTCTTTTATGTAGTTTCAATTTTTTTTAGACATTTCTTCCTTCAAACCTTGATAGATGATGACATGTTCACTATGGTCTTTTTTCCTTTGCTCATCTAAGACTTCTTTTTTAGCTTGATCAAACTTTTCTCATCTTAAGGCTCCACGTAGCCTTTGTTAACTACATCCCACATCTTTCTTTCTTTGCTTATCCAAGAATGATCTTCATCCTAAGTGTCCAATTATCATAGTTGAGTTTGATGAGTTGTAGATAGTGAAAATATATAAAGGCTCCTTTTGATATCATAGTTTTTTTTTCTAATACCGCTTTATTGAAAAAAAAAAGATATTCACAAATACTTGCGCACTCACACAAACAATAAAACAAGAGTAATCTTGCAATATAACTTTTTTATTCTTTCCTCTCTTTTATAAATGAAACATTACATGATTATTTATATTGTCAACGAAGAATTCTAGACTAACCAACTTAAAGTCATTAAATTGTATAATACAAAGATGAAAATACTTTGTATAACAAAAGAATAATTTATTAATTCTATCTTTATTTCACCATAATTTTTCTAAGTAACTCCAAATGACTCAAAAGTCAAATTCATTTAATATAGACACATAAATCTTTAGAATGAATCTTAAATCACTTGAACTGATTAAGATTTGACCATTCAACTATTCCTTTAAAATTTTTTTCGAAATTATGAAAATTAAGTCTATTTCTATAAGCTTATTCATCCTCAAAATGCAGGCAAGAAAATCAACGAGAAAAATATTTTTTGTTTAACCAGAAAAATTATCGAACAAAGCCTAAAATGGTTAAAAAATGGTGACTGTAGAATTGCCATTATGAACTTGTCATTTATCCTGTTTAACGTGTCTTCCATGCTTATGTGACCAGATGGTACCTATCTTAGATAGAGTATTAAATTAATGAGCAAACAATAATCAAGATCAAAAGCATCTGATCGAGTACACTAGCAGAAGTATTTTACCAGTTTCTTCAGGAAAAGTTATGATTGTGCTTAAATGGACCGGCCAAAACAATACTCAAGTGCTAACAAGCTCGGCCAGTTAGAGAGGATGGTGCTATAATAAATGCAGTCATAAACCACATCAACCAACCAGAATCACATTTTATTTAGAGCATAACAAGATTAAGGAAACATACCTCCAACATTTGGCATGTCTTGAACCCTCTTCATGTTTCACCAAACCTATCAAAGAGAGAAAACAAACCTTGTGCAAAAGAGATTATGGTAGAATGCCCTTGTTCTCTTTTCACCCAATACACACACAATGTATATCTCTCTAACTCAACAATCACATCTTATGTCATATATTATGACATGTTCTACCCTAAGGGGTGGAATGGGCTAATTGTCTCATTGTTAATGTATGATCTAAACTATAATTTAATGGGCTAACATTTAGTAATTAAGGTACTACCATGTGCTTCAAATGCAATTAGCAAATTAACCATCCCATTATGGTTATTAAATATACATTAGGCAATTCGATTGTGGTTAGCATATGGAATT
>JANZLD010000008.1:17383895-17397827 GCA_026413575.1 Erythroxylum carthagenense | reverse complement strand
CAGTTCGAATCGATCTCATTTGTATTCGATCCTATCGAATTGATCTATTTGTTTGGCATTCGTATTCGATTCCATTCTATTTCCTTTTGTATTCGATTCGACTTATTTGATATTCGATTTCAGTTGGATTCGATCCTTTTAGCTTCGTAGTTGTTTCGTTTCATTCGTTTTAGTTTTCGATTTTCATTTCCGCTTCAAGAGTGGTTATGAGTGTTCAGTGTTAGAAGTTGGGTTCCGGAATCGGGATTCAACATAATCATTTAATAGAAATTCTTTATAATAATTGATAGGAAACTACTATAAAAATAAAAAAAACAAATGCATATACGTTGAATAGGAATAATCTATAAATTACTATAAACAAAATAAAAATAAATGCATATATGCTAAATAAAATAATATATAATTATATTATTAAAAATAGTAATTACATATTATATAATTACTTATATTAGATTAATAAAATATTTAAATATTTAAAGAAAATAAAAAATAAAAATGGTGCAGAGCTAGTTTAATTAAAATTCTGAACTAAGGTCTTACCAAGGGTACTGGTATTTCCAGAAGGTTTTATAGGAGTAAAGATTTAGAGTAATCCTACTTAAGGGTAGAACTTTGAATGGGGACGTTTAAAGGAATTTTTCAATCCGAGTGCGGAAGAGATAACTGGGAAACTAAGGATTTCGAATAAAAAGTCGCCATATGCTTACATATGACATCGTATGTACTTTAGTGTTTGTCGTTAATGATAATTTTGGTTGGTCAACTAACATCTTAGCTTCCCCTATCCACAGAGAGGAATGTCACAATAACTCCTACTAATCCCCTTACTAACTTACCTAATTATCTAGAAATGGAATCCATGTAAGAACTATTGCTATGTGATAGTTCCTCAGGAATTCGGAGATCAAAATTGAGTGTAATTGTCAACTAATGCTTAAACCAAACCAACCAACAGACTGTGATTGCATATTACTTCCAGAGTTTCACAGAATTGTGTACAGTCATTGACAGACTAATTGCTTCTAGTTGAGAATATGATACATACAAGCCCTTCGGTTACTATAATTACAATGCATATACCTATAAGCACACCGTAGTTTTTGCAGACTACAACTCTACTTCTTGTTGTTCTTGAATATATTTACTCAAAACTCTTCAATCTAGTAATTCCATAGGCAATCAAGGTCCACTGGTCCACCATAACTTGATGGATACTCCTGATGTTCAAATGATCTTTGAAACATGTCATGTCCTGAACACATGTCAGTACTAAGGCCAGTATCCTGCGACAGCTCTGCTTTTGAGTTCCGATTCATGTTTGCTCCATTGTTTTCGAGCAATAACCTCAGTATGGATTGGTGTGGCAGGAAAACAGAATCTGGGTACTGCAAGTTGACGATACTTGGTGAGATTTGTGAGGAATAGAAAGACGTTGCAAGAGAGTCTTTTGAGAGCAGAAGTGGGGCAGATGATATATTTGAAGAAGATGAAGTAGCCAAGATAGAAGTCTTGAAGCTATCAACCATGTCTTCTTGGCGCTTCTGGTCCTCCACTGGATTGGAGAAGCAGGTGACGTGCGGCGTATCTCCTGGGTTGGTTCTTGTCTCGCTGTTGTGTGGAGAATCATCCATTAATGGAGGCAACAGAGTTGGCCTCCGTTCGCTTCCATATGAGCTTAGCCTTCCCAACCCTATTATGGGAACTTTTTTACCACCAGGACTCTTTTGGAAAACTCTGCAAATCACCCACTCATTCTAAAGAAAAAGAAGCAAAAACTGGCGTAAGTGCTTGAAGTCTAAATGAAGCACAGAAAAGATAATGAAAGAATCTACCTTCGCTGTTTTGGGAAGATTATAAACAGAGTATTTGCCCTCTAATCTATATTCATGCATAACCCAGTTGGTCTTCTCTCCCTTTGGGGCTCTTCCTCTGTAGAATACCAAAGTCTTCTTCATTCCGACAAGCGTCTTTGCTCTGTAGATTTCCTTGTCTTTGCCTGTGGCTTTCCAATAACCAGCATCAGTAGCTCTATTTGTTCTCAATCCGGTAGGGTACTTTCTGTCTCTAACACAGAAAAAATACCACTCTTTTTCACCCATTTTGGCTTTCCCTTCAAAAACCAAGCACAAATCGTAGAGGTGAGAAACATAAACAAACACATACCAAACATAACTAATAATGGAGAAACAGAGGAAACAGAGAATACAAACTTACAAGGCAAATCCCATGGCTCACACTTGTTTAAATCAACCTCATCAATAGCTTGAGCACAGAAACAGTTGTCAAGGACCTTTTGAGACAGGTAGTGAGTTATAAGCTCTTCATCAGTCGGATGGAACCTGAATCCTGGGGGCAACTCCATCTGCTCGTCTTCGTTAAAAGCCACAGAAACGTTTTCCATCTCCTTAAGACCTCTTTGCTTTAGCAGTAATATTTATAACACAAGAAAAGCTATAGAAAACAGAAAGACGAATCTCTATTCCATGACCAAAGGACCAAGCTTGACAACCAATCCTAAAACCAGATTACAGAGTGATTTAATAGAGATGAAAGAGGTGAAGACAAGAAGATACGAACTAAAAAGCTTGCAGCTAAGAGAGGAAGGTGATTTTAAGAAAAGAACAACAGATCCTCCATAAATATTGGTTTATTTTTTCCTAGAGAAAAGAAGCGTGACTTATAAGGCAAAGTCTATTGGATGGTTTCAAGCTCTTACTATCTTTGTCTCCCTCGTTTTGACGAGCAATTAGACTTAATTTCCTTCTACAATTTGAGAACCAACATATTACTCCTCAGGCTTTTTACGCCTTTGCTTGTAAAGTAACTGATATTTATATATTGTGATGCAATGTCTTTTAGTTAGTTGCAACCAAATGTATCTATTGTGCAATGTTTCTATGCTTGCACTTGCAGTCACACATGGCTATTGTCTTTTCGTTTGACTGAAAAGATGTAAAACTTGTACACCTAGTAATTGCAGACGTTCTTAACAAAGGGATATTTTTAATTTATGAGTTTAATTTTTAATATTGTTAATCATATTAATATCTTAAAAAACATTAATAAGTCTTAAAATGAAGTGAAAGTTGTCATGTATATGTCATTCTTTCCCGTTTAAGCCAACTTAAACTTTCACTCCTTTCTCAAACATCACCGTGTCCCCACCTTGAAGACTAAAGTTTTGACTAGCCCTGCGGGGTTTCCATCTGTATTAAACTAACAGTTTCACAATTGAAAGTTTGAAACCGCATCAATACTTTACATTGGTGGGTTTTGGTGGCAGTGACACCTCTAGCATGTGCTCATAGTTTCATAATACAGCCATATCGTTCACTAGTTTAGGATTGAATTAATAAAAACCAGTAAGGGGTTACTTGCTTCCACTATTGTTTTTAATTTTTAGTTTATATTCTTTAATTTGGTAAAAAAAATGTTCCGTTAATTTTATATATTTAAATTGTCTTTAATTTTTGAAAGAATCGTAAGAATGTAATAATTTCGCAAGCTCTTCGATTTTACCATAATCATTTCTAACACAATCAAAAACTAGAAAAATTAAACGCATAGGTATATAAACTAACACCGATATTTATTAACGTAGTTCGACATTTATTGCTTATATCTGCGGAGCTCTTACCTAGCTTAATTCTTTCACTAGTGACAATAGATTTATACAAAGTTTTACTAAGTCGATACTACTCAACCCTTCACACTATTTTTCGTCTTTGCAACGTGTAAAAGAATTTCACACCCAATAATACGACCGCCTTGTACTAACCTTAATAGAAAATTTTTCTGAACAATCTTATAACGAAAGAACACTAAATAAATAACTCAAGTGATTAAACAAAATTCAACATAAATGAAAACATTTGAGATAAAAAGCAACTCCCCTAAATATGTCATTTCATCAATGAAAGAATGAGAAGTTATCAACCAAGAAATTTGCTACGAATCTTTGATATAGTCACTGAAAAATCCCACACATAGTAGCCACAAAACGTCTCAAACCAACAAACATTTCATCACTAAAACGTTAACCCAATAGAGATGCAACAGCCACGATAGCTGCAACAACCCACCCATAGTAGTTACAAAGTCACGAAAACTTGTAGAATTTTCACACATCAACATCAAAACGACAGCCACAAAATTACGTAATCCCTTAACAGAAAAATTCAGCAATACCCAAAAAACCAATTGCCCAATTGCTCTCAATGGACATTCAAAACAGAGGAAAATGTAGCTCCCAAAATCACCTAAAATCAACAATCATACAACTCTCTGTTGGTTCTTCAAAAACAAAAGAATATGCAACTGTTGAACAAATACATAATATCCACGAAAACCCGCTTCATATTTTCGGCAATCATCAAAGAGAACATCAATAGAACATCCTCATATACAAGAACAAAGACTTAGATTGCATAAAAAAAATCAAGTGGAAGATAGCCACTAACCCAACTTATATGACAATCATCTCTTATATAGCAATGACGTATTTACGACAATAATAAAAAAGAACCTTGACAGTCCACCACTGCAGGCACATCCAAGAACAAGGTAGTCACATCATGCAAGAAGCCTTCACATAGTAGAATTCTTCATTCATCACATATTTTGGTTATGTGATGCACATCCACATCTTTTATAAGATTAGGTCTTTATCCAAGTCAAACTCATTGTATCTTTTACCTTATCTTGATTTGAATTTGAAGTCTTTTATTATATTGGAAATCTAATTATTAAAATGCCAAAATTAAATAATAAGATATATATCATAAATCTTAACAATCTCTTCTTTTTTGGCATTTTTGTCACAAATAGAAAGCTCTCTCTAAATGAAATAATTAGACATATAATCCACATGAGAAAAGAACTCCCCCTTAATCCAACATCCATTAAATTCTTCAAATTCAAGAGACATTCAAATAAACAATAATGAAAAATTATCTAATCATCCAAATTTCTCCCCTTTAGAATAAAAAGATGTTAAAAAGCCAGATTAATAGTCATGAAGATGCCTTAAAATCTCACCTAAATTGAACAATCACCAAAAACAATTTAATATCTCCCCTTGAAACAAAACAATACTAAAACGAAGAATGTCTTCAATGCGATCAATCTTAACAAATAAAAAAGCATAAACATTAGTAGTAGGTGCAGCAGAAGAATCATAAGTACATAGTGTAATAGCAAAAAGCTAAGATTACAATTTACTACCAATTAATACATATGCCAACATATCATTGTTCACTTCAATTCCATCTTCACAAGACTAATCACATTGATAAACCTCATCATCAAGCATAGCCTCATGTACCCTTAATCAACTGAATCTTAGCAAACCCATAAATAAAAACTCAAAAGCCTAAACAATAACTCCTTTAAACCTCTTTTTTTTAATTCTTAATAACTAAATCAAACTATACTTAAAAAATGTAAAGCACACAGTCCTTATGCCCCTCGAAGAAATTTAAACATGAGCTTATTCTTCGTCACATTATCTCGGTCATCAATTGTTAGGTTGATTTATTCATTTGAAGTAACTGACTTATCCTTAGTTTGCATAGTTTCTTCAAAAGCAATAATTAACCGTAAATCTAGACAATTTCTCGTTTTTCCTTTACTATATCTTTATACTTGTACTTGACCCTTTCTAATTCAAGAGAGCTTTGGTATTATGGGTTATCGCTGAAAATTTAATGGAGAGTATCTAGATTTTTGGTTTTGACCCCTTTAAAATATCAGTTGTAACAACTTGTAACATTTAGATCTTATGTGCCTGATTACTTTACAAAAGTGACATATAGGTATGAATTTCCGATTCTTCCTTAAGATTTCTCCTTAGACAGATCTGGTCGCATCAAGGTTTTCATCATTCGACTTGGAACATTCACCTTTATAGCTAATACCTTGAAGGCCTCCTTTAGTTTTACCAATTTTTAACAACTTTTCTAGCTTTTCGATACTTCTATTTAACATTTTTATTCCTTTTTCTGTAATGACCAACTTTAATTTTGCTTCACCAAGCTCGTCTAATGCAAACAACTTCTTCTTTAGATCTTGAATGGTGTTCTTCATGTAAGAGTTTTTCTCATTCAACTTCTCAATTTTTTTTACATGTTTGGACTCATTTAGCATACATTAACTCATAGACTTCATAATACCTTCCTTTTGATCATCTGAAGTACTATTGTCATGTCATAATCTGAGATTGAGTTTTGAGTTTATTCGTTTGTATTTCTTCAAAATTTTCTGATTTACTCACGTTTTTGTCATTGGTTACTTCCTTCTTGGTTATTGTAAAGCAAGTAACTAGACTTTTGCTGTATAAAGCAACTAATGCATTACTATTCACAACTTCTTCTTCACTACCATGCTCACTTCCGGATTCATTCTCACTCCACGTGCTTGTATAAAACTTCCCTTTTCTCCTTTTCAAGGTGTTAGCACATTCCATTTGCACATGTCCGAAGCAATGACACTCATGACATTGAATTTTCTTTACTTTTCTTTCAACCTTTAAAGTTTCACCTTGTTATTTGAAATTACTATTTGATGAGCTTCCTTCTTTTATAGTTGTAATTGCAAAACAAGGATCTGCACCGACTTGATATACTAAGTTTTGGTTTGATGACCCGCTCTGATACCAATTGAAAGAACCGTATAAGTGTAGTAGTTTAGCAAACTCTTCGATTTTGCCGCAGTCATTTCTAGCACAATTAAAAACCAGAAAAATTAAACGTACAAATATAAATCAACACCGATATTTGTCAATACAATTTGGCACACCTCGCCTATGTTTGTGAAGCTCTCACCCAGCTTAATTCTTTCACTAAAAACAATAGTTTTATAAAAGGCTTTACTAAGTTGACACCTCTCAACCCTTGATACTATCTTTCATCTTCACAGTCTTTGAAAGAATCTCACACCCAATAGTATGACCGTCTCGTACTAACCTCAACAGAGAATTTTTCTGAACAATTTTATAACGAAAGAACACTAAATAAATAACTTAAGTAATTAAACAAAATTCAATATAAATGAAAATACTTAAGATAAAAAATAACTTCCTTAAATGTGTCGCTTCATCAATAAAAGAACGGGAAGTTATCAACAAAGAAATCTGCTACAAATCTTCGATGTAGTCACTAAAAAATCCCTCGCACAGCAGCCACAAAACGTCTCAAATCAACAAACGTTTCATCATCGAAACGTTAACCCAATATAGCAACAACAACCATGATAATTGCTGAAGTTTATCACACCAAACTAACAACAAAGACAACAGCTACAAAGTCATGAAAACTTTTGAAATTTTCACACATCAACACCAAAACGACAACCACAAATTACGTAATCCCTTAATAGAAAAATTCAGTAATACCCAAAAAAACCTGCTACCTAATTGCTCTCAGTGGACATTCAAAACTGAGGAAAATGCAGCTCCTAAAATCACCTAAAATTAACAATCACACAACCCTCTATTGGTTCTTCAAAAACAAAAGAACATACAGCTACTAAACAAACACATAATATCTACGAAAACCTCCTTCACATTTTCAGCAATCATCAAAGAGAACATCAATAGAACATCCCCGTATACAAGAATAAAGACTTAGATTGCATAAAGAAAATCAAGTGGAAGATAGCCACTAACCCAACCTATATGGCAATGATGTATTTACGACAATAATAAAAAAGAATCCCGACAGTCTACCAGTGTAGGCATATCCAAGAACAAGGTACTCACATCATGCAAGAAGTCTTCACTTAGTAGAATTGTTCATTCATTGTACTTTTTGGTGACGTGTGATGCACATCCACATCTTTTACAAGATTAGGTCTTTATCTAAGTTAAACTCATTGTATCTTCTACCTTATCTTAATTTGAATTTGAAGCACTTCATTATCTTAGAGATATAATTATCAAAAATGTCAAAATTAAATAATAAGATATATACCATATATCTTAACAATTTTTTTTCCTTTTAATAATCTATGAAAGTTATAAAATGTGATATGATTTATGATATTGATATCTCAATCTAATTTCATTACTAATTACCATTGGTTAAAAAACTTAATCGATTTAAGCCATTTTAATCGTAAAAATCTTGAAGTGTCTTAATTTTTTGATTTGGTTTTCAAATTTTTAGTTCGATTTATTTTAATAATTTTTGTTGTTAAAAATCGAGCAATTTATTAATTAATCGGTCAATCTTTGTAAATCAATAAGTTCTTATATACTAAAATTAATCAATTAGTTTTTGCTTAACAATATTTTTTCAATTAAATTCAAAATTTTCGATAGGTAAAGAGAATCTCTTTTAATCATAATTTAAATTATTTAATTTTTGGCCGATTTTATAGGGGTCTAATATCGATTGAATTTTTTAAACCTTAAATCTTTAATCTTATCAATTTAACTTCTTATTTGGTTCTTAAAGCATTGTTGATTATTATTTATAATTTAACTAATTACTAACAAATATTTTATATCTATTTTTAAAAAATAAAAATGTTTACTAATCGATGTTACGAGAGACTAACATAAAATTTATTTATCTCCAATCTTTGTTTAATGTTTTATTACTACCAATAATAAAAGTGTATCTGGCCTAGCACTATTAATCAAATAAGTTCTTATTTTAAAAAAAATAAATCAAAGTTCTTATTTTAAAAAATAAAAGATTACCAGAGAAAATAACAGACACATGAACTTTTATAAGAAAGTTTTTAAAGAGTTAGTTAGTCTATTAACTATACCATTAATTAGCCATCTTGTCTAGGCAACTAATTTTGCCTTATATGTGCCAAAAAAAAAAAAAAAGAAGAAGAAGCTGCAGCCATGTATAAAGTTGGAATTTTGTTTAAATAAAATTTATTTAATCTTATTTTCCTCGAAAGAACTTGTCAAATAACTAACTAAGGCCAACCGTAATCTTTGTCCATAACGCAGTTAAGCACCTGACAAATGTCATTCAAACTAATTTGAAACTCGTATGTTAAATCTCATATGCCTATCATCTTAAAGCAAACTTTAACTTTGATATTAAACTATATGCCTCTCTTTAGAGTCTATCCAATGAGAAAACGTAAACTGCCAAAGCAAATGTTATAGGTTGATCGAGATTGCGGATCGTTCCCATTAGTAGATCATTTTTCTTTTACATGGTTATCACCTAACCAGCACCACCCAAGTCACCAGTTGTCGTTTCATTGAAAGGACCGAATTGCCAATCGAACAAAATTGGACGTGTCAAGTTGGCAAGGCTACGTTCGATGATGAGGGGATAAGTTTTTCTCAAATCAGGCCACTTTGTTGTAAATGAACTGACCTCTTAAAAAGGCCACTCTTTTTATGGAAAGGAATAAATTATTATGGTTGGACGCGTGTCGCTTTTTTTTACCTATTTTTAGGAATTTTAATCTTACAGGGAACTTCTAATCCGACGGATGTTATTGGACTGCACCCAGTCAAAGAAGACATCTGGCACTGAGGGATTGAATAGACACTGCCGCCATTGGGCTCGGAAGGGCAACCAAACTCGCCCACATGGCAGAATTGGAAAGGCTGTGGTCAAAAGATTATACCAAACCTAACTTCTCTCTCTCATTTTTTTCACTTGTTTATAACGTTATGGGTTTGACTAAATTAACCAAAATTGTCATGCTGGCGGCGTGGGCCCCTGATTCCCATGGACCGACATGACGGCACTATTGGAAGCAGATACGTGGAGAGAACTGATTGGTTTAAAGTTAAATACAAGGAAAAACAAAAAGTTAGGCTGCCCAATTAGAAATAGAGTGGGAATAGGAAAATCTCTTTTTTCTTCTTGAGGTTTGTACTTTGAAACTTGTAACTATCACTCGTGCGCGATAACTAATCTGCGTTCTGACTTGCGAACAGTGTCTTACGCTCCTGAACTTGGTTTTGTTGTCCATCACAAAGAAATTGTGAAAGCAACACACATCTACGATTTTTGTTCTTGATGTGTCAACTAATCAGGGTTAGCTGGTGATTAGGTAAACGACAAGTGCCTCAAAAAAAAAAAAAAAGCTGATTAAATCAAATTATGATTCCCTGTTCAAAAGACATTTTAGGCATTGAATTCAAACTCATATTGGAGATAACAAAGCAGAGAGGTGTCAAAGGGGTTGTGGTTTCATGGATAGACATTACCGTCAGTTGGGAATATATGTACACATATCATATATTTAATTATAGTATTAGAAATGGAAACCGGCCAAATTTTGAATTCTCAAAAAAGAGATTACGGTCATAGCAATTATGAAGGTAAATCCTATTGTTATGAATTAAATACAGTAAACTTTATTCTCTAAGATGTCAGGAATAATTTGACTTAGAACCAACATGAATAGGATATGAGAGGATCTCAAAGGAGTGGCAGATCCTATAGCAACCAAGGGTCTTACTCTTACTAAGTCGTATTAGTTTTATTTTATTTACTATGTGAATTGCATGCTGAATTAATAATACACTTGCCGTTGAAAGGTCACTATGTGATTAATTTTGCAACTCCAATAAAATAAAATTTCAACAGAAAATCTATTTACCGATCATTTTAAAGTAGCAACATGACTTAATATATGCAAATTACTAAAGCTTTTTGTTGTATAAAGCGCTTTCTTTCGCTACAGTAAACACCTTTCTCTTTTGCCACAGTGCACCTTCTTCATTTCCAGATTTCATCGATCTTCCTTTGCCATGACTGAACTCCTCCTCAATGACTAGGATGGTAGGACGGTGAAAAAAGTCCGTATTAGGGAATGAGAAGAAGAGCCTCCTCCCCCTCAACTTACACCTTAGCTAGTAATTCCTAGTCATAGGTCAATTACACATAGCTGATAAAAATTTTGATTGGCCTACCGAAGAACCCGTTGAAATACAAGAAGGAGATATCAATATGGTTTCTGGACCATTCGGCCCTGGCCTCAAATTCTTTCAAGGGACGACTTGATAAACAATGGACACAAGTTATAATTGTAAAACTCATGGCAAATGCATTGGGTACACCATGTTAAAAACCAGACTCACCTCGTTATGGAAATTGACTGGTCCAATGAAAATCATCAACCTTGACAGTGAGTTCTTCCTAATCAATTTTAAGGAAGCTGACGATTACATCACCGCCCTAACCCAAGGCCCCTAGATACTCCTTGGTCACGCTCTTTCTGTCCAACCGTGGCACCCTTCTTTTCGCCCTTCCTCCTGCAAAGTCTCCCATGTTGTCGCTTGGGTAAGATTCCCGTAGTTGTCCATGGCCCGCTACCATCCCTCCATCCTCATTGCGCTTGGCAACTTAGTCGGACGCACAGTGAAGATTGACTCCAATACCCAGCACTCGCAGAGGGGTAAGTTCGCACGCGTCACAGTGAACGTTGACATTAGCCAACCACTACGATCCATAGTGGAGATCGACGGGGAACGCATCAAAGTCGCGTACGAGGGCCTCCCAACCATCTGCTTCTCTTGTGGGTGTGTGGGTCACGGGGTCGGTACCTGCCCATATCGAACTACGTCACCCCAGACAGACCAGACCCTCGCTAATCCATCGCCAAGTCTCTCCACAGACTCCCCTTCTCCCCGATGCACCACCGCTCAAGCCGAGGAGCCCCCATCTGAGACGTACGGACCCTGGCTCTAAGTCCAAAGAAGGGGCCGCTGTCAATCCACAGAAGCAACAGTACCAAGATAAGACAGTATTGTACTCCCCTCAGCTGCAGCTCCTAGAGGCTCCTTCTGCTAGATCCTGACACCAACAGACACTAACGCCTCCTCCACACCGACGCCAGCCCCACCTCGCGTCTCCCAGCTCGCAGTCGAAAGATCCAGATTCGCCTTCGCGTCTTCCTCAGCCTCGACACCAACTTATACTCCAGGCTGTGGACAACGACGACAAGGGCCCTTCTCATGCGGGCCAACAATGGCCTAGCCCAAGACACGAGCTCCAAAAGCCCGAGGTCTGACGGGCAGCTCCTCTACAGCCCAACCCCTTCCACCCCTATCCAGGCCAGCCTCACAGCCCACTCCCATAGCCCACCCACAGTAACCCCTCCCTCCACAACATCCATGGCCCTTCCTCAACCACCCACGACTCAGACCCCCAATTACCAAGCTGTACAATTAACCTCCCACCAAGATTTGGTAATCCACGATCTTGCCTTGGTTCCCACAATGACTGATTCTTCTATTACGGGGGTTATACTTGGTTCCCACAAGATTTGGTAATCCACAATTACACTAGTTAAGGACACCACGTCGTAACTCCTCCAACCTCCCTCAGAACCGCCGGACCCGAGTCAAGGTACTGCCTCGGATAGCACAAATATGGACTTCCAAGTGTCACAGATTGCTGACCATCACTCTCACCCGACAATTCCTGCAACTGAGGAACAACAAGCTGGCTCTGATTCAACCCGAGACTAGGTTTAGTCTTCTCCTCTCTCAACCTTTTTATGTCCATATTTATCTAGAATTATCAAGGGGTCGGTGGTAAGAAATTTAAGTCGATCTTCATGAATTATGTTCGTAACCATAACCTAATGTTGGTGGTTTTAATTGAAACCAGAATCATTGGGGATCGGGCACGAAAGGTTGTCCAGTCTTTTGGGTTCCAACATTCTTATTGAGTCGAAGCTAACAGTTTTTCGGGTGATATTTGGTTTCTTTGGAAACCTAATATAACTCTCAAGATCATGTTGGCTCATCGTCAGTTTATTTATGCGTCAATCGATTGGAACCAAACCTTTTTTGTTTTCACAGCCATCTACGCCAGCCCTATCTATTCCCTTCAACCCATCCTTTGGCATCATTTGCATAAAATTGCTAGTATCACTACCTAGCCATGGATCATAGGGGGCGATTTTAATGTCAAACTAGATCATAATGACAGACGTGGGGGTGCTTGTAATAATCTGGCTGTCAATCCTCAATTCTGGGACTACGTGCACTGTTGCCATCTCCACGACCTTGGTTACAACGGGCCCAAATTCACTTGGCGAATTGACAGGGTTTTATGCTCTAACTCTTAGCTCCAGCACTATCCTACTACTAACGTTATCCACCTACCTTTTTTTAAGTCAGATCATCGGCCCCCTGTTAGTTTCTATAAACCCTCCTATGTGTCCTACCACTACCCCTCGTCCTTTCCGATTTTAATCCTCTTGGCTGACGCACGAGGACTTCCCCTATACCATTGCTGCTTATTAGAACCCGCACTCACCCACTTTATGTGGGGCAGTCCGAAACCTGGCTCACTCTCTTCACTTCTGGAAACACTCAACTTTTGGTAACATCTTTGTGCGTAAAAAGAGACTCATGGCATGTCTGACGGGCATTCAAAAATCTTTGGAGGAAGAGGATGAGGATTTGGATTCTCTTCGCGAACTTGACCGTTTTCTGCGGACCGAACTGGAACATATGCTCTATCAAGAAGAACTCTACTAGCACCAAAAATTTAGATGCCAATGGATCCGACGCGGTGACACAAATAATAAATACTTCCACACCGTCACGACTGCCAAAAGACAAAAACTCCACATAGCCTCCCTTACGGATGACTTTGGCGCAGCCCACTTCGACCCTATTGCAATCCGTCATCTTGCTAAGACTTTCTTTGAAAAACTATATATGAACCATCCTACTACCTCGACCCCGCTTCAACTCAGAGGATGTTTCCCCCCGCTCTAGCCCAGCGCGAAGACTGGTCTTGAAAGGCCTCTCCTGCCCGAGGAAGTTAAATCTACTTTTTTCACCATGGCTCCTAACAAAGCCCTGAGCTTTGATGGCTTCACTGCGTTATTCTTCTAATCCCAATGGGACACTGTAACATCCCGTCACCGATGGGATGGGTACAGTTCACCTCATACGTATTCTGTATACGTATTTTGCATGTGTAT
>JANZLD010000008.1:17335617-17354088 GCA_026413575.1 Erythroxylum carthagenense | reverse complement strand
ATAGGCCCTTCTATGGGCAGCAGTCGGTCCTCTGGTACCTCCATCTGCTTGAAAGCATCATAGTACAGTAAGTCGACTGAACTGCCCGTATCAAACATTACCCGGTTCACCTCGTTGCCGTCCATGTTCAAATTTACAACGAGCACGTCGTCATGAGGGCAGCTTACACCATCAAGGTCGGACTCGTCGAACGATATTATCTCATTGTTCTGCCTCTTTCTTTTGGCTGACAAATCTTCGCCAACCTTCCTGGTGTACCTCTTTCTTCCTTTAGCAGTGGATCCCCTTGCTGCATTTCCACCAAATATCATGTTAATGACCCTCACCGGTCGGTCATCTTGTTGCCCAGTATTCTTGTCGCCTCGTGCCCTGGATCGACCTCTCACTTTACGTCGATTGTCTGTATTCGTATTCTGCCTCCCTCCATCGTTTCTATCATTTCGCCTTCAATATTGTCGCCTGTTGTCGGACCGACCAGTCTTATGCTCGTTGTCTCGATCAGCATTTTGCTCGTGCTTTATAAATCAGCCCAACCTTCCTCTTTGAATGAGGAACTCGATTTCTCTCTTCAATTGCCGGCAATTTTCCGTGTCATGACCGATGTCTTTGTGGAAACGACAATATAAATTGGGGTTCCTATCCTTCGAGGAAGTCTTCATCTTCTCGGGTTCTCGGAAGGGTTCCCCCTCCACTTTCATAGCCGCCAGTACCTCCACGTATCGTCTGTTGAGCGGGGTGAACTCTTGGTGATACCTCTGTCGACCGATCGGCTTTCTCCAGGTCAACTGATACTTCTGTCTCTTGTGAGACTCATCTGCACTACTGCTTGGCCCGCGTTTTGCGTTTTGTGTTTCTTAATATTTCTTCAATCTGAATGTACTTATCTGCCTGGCTTCTAATCTCTTGAATAAATCGGGGCTGGTCGAGGGCCAATGACTTCTTGAATTCCTCATCCCTCGTGTTGTTCATCAGTGCTGCCAACATGGACGAGCAAGTGAGGCCGGAGACTTCAACTGCTTCATTGTTGAACCGAGTAATGAATTCCCGTAGGCTCTCGTTCCTCCCCTGCGTTAATTGCATTACTTCCAAGGTCGTCTTCTGCGGCCGCTTACTTGTGGCGAACTGGTTGAGGAACAGCAATCTGAAGTCCTCAAAGCACGTGATACAGCTCGGTGGTAGGCTATTGAACCACCGTCGAGCTCCCTCTTGAAAGGCCGTACAGAAAGCCTTGGACTGAATGGCGTCTGGCACGCAATGCAGATTCATCATCGACTGAAAGTGTTGCAGGTAGTCCAGGAGATCGGTCTTTCCAGTGTATTTTTCGGGGGTTGGTATTTTGGTGCCAGGTGCCGGGAGGCTATCCAAGATTGCTGGGGTAAAGGGAGAGCTGTACTGCGCTATTGGGCGATCTGGGCACTGTTGGGGGATTCGGGCGGAAGCTCATTGCCGCGTTGATCCGATCATCCACGACTTTTTCTAGGGCTTCGGCAGGGTGGCGACCGGTTATCATACTGGTCTGCCGTATAGACGGCTGCTGTTGTACCGGTTGAGACTGTAAAATTTAGCGAATTAACAGATCAGCCGCTTCCTCAATCTATTTTCGGGTGAGGGAGGTGTGCACAGGCGCAGGAGGATCTGCATCTGATTGATACTGGAGATTCGGGCGCATATTGATTCCAGTGTTATCTTCCAAGGCTGTGCTCTGTTCTTCCTGTTCCAAGGTTTGAGGTTGCTGTTGATCGTTCGGGTCTGAAAATTCCGTGCAGGAGAGATGATGAGCCGGCGGTAGGGTTGCAGGTAACTGCAAACCCAACCGATGCAACGCCAGAGCCGCGACAGCGGCTGTGTCAGGATTAGCTGCCGCCGCCTGACTGATCTGCGTATTTCTGGACGTGATGCCCTGATGTCGGGTCCCACGGTGGGCGCCAATTGGTTCTGCCGGATTCTGGCGGGACTGAACGTTGCCGTTTGGATCCATGTGATTGATGGCTTCTCGTAGGAGCTTCAGTGTTAAAGTCCCCGCAAAACAAAGAAGACACGTCTGGGGTTATTTCCCGATAAGCCCCTCCGACGCTCAAGTCAGGTTTTTGGTGAAGGTAGGTCTGCTGTAATCGGAGAAAACTAGAGTTTTGATTACATACCCCTCTTATGGCAGAGTCATACCTTATATATGGTGCATGTGCTAGGTTTAAGTCTTCACGTCTGCATGGGAGTCCTTCATCTGTGGATGGGCTGTGAAGCGTGGGCTGAGCTTGGAGCAGGTATGAGACCGATCTTTGAAGAATAGACCGATCAACCCTTGGGTTGTTACGTCTGAATTCGGGCCCAGAACGACCGACCCGACCAAATATTATAACTAATCTACTTGAAATTCAATCAATTCACCACTGTAGCCCAGTGATTTAGCAAAACTCAAAGGTCATGCCCACGACTATGGTCTTGTGGAGTCTATTTTTGGAGGGAGGCCCAGAGTATCAATTGCCCATTAACTCAATCGGTCATAACTCGTAAGGCACCTATGAATTTTAATAGTTCATAAAAGCATGAAAACATACTGCATCACATATCATGATCAGGAGGAGATCCAAGGACAGGAGCGTCAACCGCCATCAACCTTCAAGCTTATGGCGAAACTGTACGAACATTCGCTCTCTCAAGCAAATCCACGCCTCCCTTGTGGTCAGGGGCTTCAATTCGAACTTGGCGGCTCTCAGAGAGATCATATTTGCGAGTTGTATGATCATTTCTGGCAGTATGAGCTATGCCTTCCAGTTGTTTGCTCAAATTACTGAACCGGACATTTTTATGTGGAATACTATGATGAGAGGCTCTGCTCAAAGCTCGAGTCCTGAGAGCGCAATTTTGTTGTATGATCAGATGGAGAATCGCAGTCTTAAGCCTGATAACTTCACGTTTCCGTTTCTACTTAAGGCTTGTACTAAGCTTGAATGGAGAAGAACTGGTTTTTGTATTCAGGGGAAGGTTGTTAGGCATGGGTTTTTAGAAAATAAGTTTTTGAGAAATACCCTTATATATTTTCATGCTAATTGTGGGGATTTGGAGGTCGCTAGGGCCATTTTTGATGATTCCGCAAGACGGGATGTTGTCGCTTGGTCTGCTTTGACTGCGGGGTATGCAAAGAGAGGGGACTTGGTTGTAGCAAGGCAGCTTTTTGATGAGATGCCGGTGAAAGATATGGTTTCGTGGAATGTGATTATTTCTGGGTATGTGAAGAGAGAGCACATGGAGAGTGCTAGAGAACTCTTTGACGATGCTCCTGAGAGGGATGTCGTGACATGGAATGCTATGATTGCAGGATACGTGCTTTCTGGAGATAACAAGAAGGCTTTGGAGATGTTTGAGGAGATGAGAAGTGTAGGACAGAGGCCAGATGAGGTCACCATGCTGAGTCTTCTGTCTGCTTGTGTGGAGTTGGGGGATTTGGAGATTGGTAGGAAGGTACACAGCTCGATTTTGGAGATGAGTTCGGGAGATTTGAGTGTTTTACTTGGGAACGCACTTATAGACATGTATGCCAAGTGTGGTAGTATTGAAAGGGCAATTGGAGTTTTCAGAGGAATGAGAGAAAGAGACATCTCATCATGGAATTCAATTATAGCAGGGGTGGCTTTCCATGGTCATGCTGAGGAATCGATCAACTTGTTCACAGAGATGCGAAGGTTGAGAAGTATCAAGCCAAATGAGATCACTTTTGTTGGAGTACTTGTTGCTTGTAGTCATGCTGGAAGAGTTGAGTTGGGGCGTAGTTTTTTTAATCTCATGAGGGAGCAGTATGGCATAGAGCCAAACGTAACGCATTGTGGGTGCATGGTAGATTTGCTAGGGCGTGCAGGGCTATTGGATGAAGCGTTTGAGTTCATAGACAAAATGAAGGTTGAACCTAATGCCATTATATGGAGGACTCTGCTTGGGGCTTGTAAAATCCATGGAAACGTCGAATTAGGGAAACGTGCAAATGAAAGACTACTTCAGATGAGATGGGATGAAAGTGGGGATTATGTATTGCTTTCTAACATATATGCTTCAATTGGAGAGTGGAATGGGGTTGAGAAGGTAAGAAACTTGATGGATGATAGTGGAGTCAGAAAAGAGGCTGGCTGTAGCCTAATAGAAGCAGATAACAAAGCCTCCATGCAATTTCTGTTCGATTCGAAGTCTAAGTTAAAATTCAGGAATGGAAGGATCACTAACTAGCATGGGGTGAGGATCAGCTGTCAAGTTGTCATCTACGTATTGGGATTTACCTAATCCTTGTGCATGCATAAAGGGTCATACAAGTGGTTGTTTTCCTTTTGTCTATGAATTATAGGATTAATGGATGAGCTTCAAGTAATCAAATGTTAAAGTTTGTTTGACGTAAATATTGCAATCTTAACTATACGGACTGTTGGTGAGGAAACGTATTTGGATATGGTCAAATGATCTACTCCCTACCGAAAATTAAGAGACTCTCAAAAAACAACAACACGCATTTTGCTTTCACTCATGACTAAGTTAACCACCGGGATTTCCTCGTTTACAGACATTTCCTGGCAGTTGCATTATCATAAATGCTCTTATACCAGTGCCATTCTTGCTGAAGTTATTAAGCCATAAAAAGTTACGAAAAGGGTCAATAATTTGGAAGCTCCGCACAAGGTGAATTTGTGAGTGGTTTTCTTGTTTCAGAATACCGGTCGGAACGAGAAGGTTAAAAGGCAGGCTGTTTTGCTTCCTCTTTTCTGTATGCAGACCTACTTCAGTTTTCTAGACCAGGAAAAAAAGGAATTCTGTTATACTTTTGTCAATATCATGATGTGAAAGTGATGCATAAGAGATCTGGTGATCCTTTAGCTAATTAATTGATGATATTAACCATCGTTAAGGTGGCATTTACACTTAAACCTATGAGACAACTACTTTGGCATGGTATAAGTACATGTCCTCGCCTTTCTGCTAATTGAAAGACAATTCAATGGACTAACAACAGAAGATTTTCAATGGCATTAAGATATGATTTTCTAGGTAACACATGGCGTGGAAGATGAGAAGAAAATATTACAAATCAAACCAGAAGAAAGAACGACCATGAAGCAGTCGCACCGCTCACTCATGCACACCATAATCTTGCACGCATGCATTTATACCGATAATTAGCAAAGCATAACTAGTGTTTTTGAGTGAACTTATTCTATTTACGTCGAGAAAGGGCCACGGCAGACAATAAAATTAGCAGGACGAGGACAGCCATCCCAACAAAGGATCCGATCAAAGAGGCAGATATGCGTTCGCAGAAGGAGTTGAACTGTTGGCAGATGGCAAACCAGTTGGCCTTGACATTCCCTGTGTGTGCCAAGTAAACTATAGCAGCTGCTGCAGAAGCTCCGGCTGTTAGTAGAGCCAACATTGCCTACATGAGGTGAAAAATAACACAAATAGTAAATGCGCTAATTGAACAATTCCAAGAAGCAATTCTTGCTTATCTTGTTATGTCGGTTTAGTTTTGCTATGCTAATGACTGAATATTACATTTCAGAAATTCTATGATTCGTATATATATATATATGTGCGTGCGTGTGTGTGTTTGACAGCATGCAGAAAGTTTGCAGAAGCATATTTTGTTGATCCAAGGCAAAGGTTGGAAGTCTTGTGCAAATCATAGATTCATCTTCCCGTACAGTGCGTTGATACTTGACAGCATGCCTGTTTGTTTGTTTTAACAAACAAATAGCATTCTTCCTAGGATATCTAAGGAAATATACCGTGTCAAAGACAACCAAGAGAATTCTAGTGTTTTGTGCACTGCTCCGAACAATGTTGAAGATAGAAACTGGAAGAGAAAGAAGCATATAGGCGCCTACAATCCCATTGGCTACCACGAAGAACCTGATCATGAAAATAGTACAATCGGGAGTTAATATTTGCCTTTGAAAATACTTTCCTCCCCCAAGTTCCATATAATAGATAACGACTTTCACATCTAAGTACTTACGTGAACGTTGGAAGATCATTATATTGGGCCCTGAAGCGTATGAACTGCGTGAAGAAAGGAAGTGTTTCATTGGTTGTTCCCATGACTATTGCACTCCCAAGCGTCCCAATGAAAGCAACCACCCTCAAAATGAAGTCTAGTATGGACACCCCTCGGTTCATCACACTTTTTGGGGTGGATGAGCTCTTATTAGCTACAGCAAGCTCAATAGATCCTGTCTTCATTCTTGCTTTTTGCAGGACTTTACAAGAGTATGTCTTACAAGAATATGGTAATATAAATCTTCGACTTGCAAACCTCAATAATGCGCATGGCCGAGAGAGGGCTCGGAGGGGCATTTATATATGTGCATGTTCTCAATCGGCAACCATGCTCCAATAGTCACAAGGAGTAGTTTACCAATTGCTAGTGGCATGTGAACCCTACTGCCAAAATTAAGCCACAAGTTAGAGTTCGTGTTGTGCATGCAACATGGCCAACTTACTAATTCTAAACAGAGCAAGAATTTATTTATTATGAAAAATGAAAAGGAATACCTGCCCTGTTAGCTTTATATTAGTTAAAGATACTTTAACATGCTTGTGGCGCCAGAGCATCTTCCAACTCCATTAAACATTGTGTCCCAAAGAGGAAAAAGCAGTTATCTTCTTTTAGTGGCTAAATATAAGAGGAGTTGCATATCATTCCCGATTAGCAGGAGTAAATTCCACTCTGGATCTAGCGATGGAATATCGGGGCAGTTGACTGACAAGCCAACCACGGAACCAATCCACTTAAAGAGTTATCTGCACAGCTTGAGCAAATAAAAGAAATTTTAAGTATAAACTCCAAAGATAACAAGTGTAGCCTTATCCATCAGCATGCCATCATGATCAAGTTTGTTTAACAAAACATTTTCCATTCAATCCGTTGTTAACTATACTAAACCCGTGTCTCAAGAAAATATATATAACTATTATATGTATGGATATGGAGTTGGTGTAAGACTTCAGAAGTAATCAACCAATCCGCTTAATTGTATGATAGACAAGAAAAAAGGATACGGAGAGCAACAAATGAAGAAATAAGCTCGGAGACGAAAAAAAAAAACACAGAAAATTTCACCATGTCATCAGCTTTCTGATATACAGGTAGAAAAACAACTTCAGTTATTACAAGTACTTGTACAAAAGATCATATGTATCCTATAATCGGTTGGACTTTGAATCAATCTTTAAATTCCGACTATGGAGGAAAAGCTAATACCCGGAAGCTGCTAGAGATGAATGACTTTGTTTCAACTTTTGGAGGTTAAATAAGCACCGCAAAAATTGTTTAAAAAAATGAGTGTTTGATTGTAAAATTTAAAAGTACTTTTTTATAAATAAAAATAGCTTTTTAGGAAGCTGAAATATAACTTTACGAGAAACTCAAGTTTGGAGCTTAAAAAAAAACACTTTTCAGGTAAAATTTTCAGATTAATTAATGAGCCTATTTTTTAGTCCTCTTTATTCTTATATTTTTACACATAATTCCTATAATACCCACAAATACATATCCATGTTTATTTTGATCTTTATATAATATTATTTGACTTTTTAAATATGTTTTAATATTTATTTTTTTATATTAGTTTTAATTATATTATAATTCATATAAAAGATTTGGTTAGACATTTTCATTTATGTTTCATACATTTTAAAAATATATAATAATTAATATATTGTGCTTTGCATATTGTTTAATATATTTTAAATAATATTTATATATTTAAATAATTTTTATTAAAAATAAAATATAGTTAAAATAAAAAGTATTTTTTATTTTTATGTTGTCAAATAGTTTATTGTATGAAGCTCTTTAAAAAAGTTTTTTTTAAATGACAGTCAAACAGTCAACTGACTTCTTAGAAAAGCTCCTTTAGAAAAGCTCTACTGATATAAACCCATCCAAATAGACACTTATTTTCATTTATAATGATGTCAACTAATTAAGCAGATAACTGTTAGTGTATATATTTGGTATCCTTTAATTTTAGTAATCTGTATATTTGGTATCCCTTAATTCTAGTTATGTTAGTTCTGTACTCTATATTCTTATATATTGTCAATATA
Source organism: Erythroxylum carthagenense (assembly GCA_026413575.1). NCBI lineage: Eukaryota > Viridiplantae > Streptophyta > Magnoliopsida > Malpighiales > Erythroxylaceae > Erythroxylum > Erythroxylum carthagenense. The sequence continues at coordinate 17,346,003 of JANZLD010000008.1, read as the reverse complement.
ATAGCCTCATTCATCTTCATGGTATTAGAGTTAAGATTCTAAACCTTTTCTTTTTCTTCTTTCTTCTTCTACTTCCGCCAGTTTTGTTTCTTTCTTTTTAGAATGTACCATATTGTGTCATACTAAGATTTAGTACTAGTCGATACCAACCAGTAAGTTATTGAATTAAAGAGTAAAATTTTAAAACTTAAGGGCTAAATTGGAAATTATTTTTTTTTACCCTAACTAAATCTACTAGACCCCCTCCCCACCCTAACTGTCGCTTGTACTGCACTTCTCTCACTCTTAGCCCTTTGGTCTCGCTATCTCAACTATCACTCGTTTGCCAATTGCACCAGTCAAGCCTGTTGCTCTCGCACCATTACACCCACGTCTCACTCCTACGTTGCCCACATCCACACGCAAACCCGCACTCGTGCTTGTTAACCAACACCATTTCACCACAGTCCACATGCAAACCTGCTGACTTGATCTACACAAGTTTAGGGATTCAGTGAAGGTTGCAAAAAAATTGTGTATTTATGTTTTACACACCCCGTGTCTTTGAGACAAGGACTCAATGAAAGTTACAAAAGATTGCAACAAAATTTGTGGAATTATGGAATATGGATATTGAAATATTGAAATGTGTTGATTGTTTATTTGAATGTTGAATTGTGTATTTTTGTTCTACAAAATAATGAATATAGATAAATGAATATTGAATTGTGAATTTATGACGATTGTATATTTACGTATTATGCATTTATATTGTGCAGTAATTATGTATGTTGAATTGTTAGTTCTTGGTGAATTGTGTTGGATAAAATTAAATTGTGCAGTGTATTGTGTACATTAACTCTTGACTGTGAAGTTAATTTGAGTAAGAAACTAAGAATGTTGATTAAAATTGATGAATTAAAGATTGTTAAATTAAAGCTGGGAATGAGAATTTCATTAACAATATTGATTAAAATCAGTTCAGAAAAAAAATAACGATAAGCATTACAAATTGAATTGTATAAGTAAACAAAATAAATTTGTTTACAGTTAAATTATATGATTACATAAAATAGGTTGTAAACTTATAGTTGTCAGTTATGGTTGAAATTAAATAGGTTATAATTGTGAGTGTATGTCTTTATGATTGAATTATGTAGTCTTACAAAATGAATTATATAAGATGTATATTTGTAATTGTGTATGTTATATTGTTGGTTCTTGACGTTTTGGTGAATTCTGTAGTATATGTTGACTCTTGATTGTGGAGTTAATTTGAATAACAAACTAAGATTGTTGATTAAAATTAATGAATGAAAGATTGTTAAATTAAAGTTAGGAATTAAGATTTTAGTAATAATGTTGATTAAAATTAGTTAAAAAATAAAATAATGACAAGCATTACAAATTGACTTGTATTAACAAACAAAATAAATTAGTTGATAGTTAAATTATGTGATTACATAAAATAGGTTGAAAACTTATAATTGTAAGTTATAGTTCAAATTGAATAGGTTGTAGTTGTGAGTTTATGTTTTTGTGGATGAATTATATAATCATACAAAATGAGTTATGTAAGAAGTGTGTGCTTTTGTGTTAGTTTTGAGTTAAACAAAATATATTTTGTGATAGTAGTTGATAGTGAAATTAACTGTTCTTTATTTTAATATGAATTCATCGATTTAATTTTCACACATGTCTCCATTTATTTTATAGAAAAAGAGAGAGAAGTTTAAGTACTCTTGATAATTCAGTCATTTTAAGTAAAGGATGATTTGATGATCCAACTTACACTCATGCAAGATTGGTTCCTGAAATGAAGAACCATACTATTTGTTTGTATTGTAACAAGCATTTGAAAGATGGGAAAAATCACCAAATTAAATAAGCATTTAGCTAGAGCCAAAGGTGATGTGGACAACATGAGAAAGTCAGTAGATAAAAATTGAGCAATGAAATTGGTAGTGGAAGTTCTTTTATTGGCAGTCAGGATGATGGTAGGGATATTGAAAGTAGTAGTATTAATACCTAATAAAAAGGAAATGTTGTACCTGGTGTTAGAAAAAGAAGGAAACATATATCTAATTTTTTTGCACCACGAATTGTAATACCTTATATTAGGGGTTAGAAAATTAAGGAATTTCAGTGCATTATATGCTTTGCATAATTGAGTATTTGTTGATATGTGCATATGAATTTTGACATATACAAATAATTATACATGCATTTATGACATTTTTAGAGATAAAATGGATTTATAAATGAGATTAACTTGTAAATTATGGATTATTAGTGGAAAAAAATTTATTTGGAGACTATTAGTAATATTTTTGAAATTTTTGAAAAATTTAAGAATTTTTCTAAAATTTTTGGGGTATTTTGGACCAAAAGTTATATAGAATAAGAGACAATTAGGAGAGTGACAAATGGCTTTATGCATGGGTGACATGTGTCATTAAATTAGCAACCAACATTATCACATGTTTTTAGTCTTAAAAAAAATTCTGAAGCTTTTGTTTTGTTCTTCACCGAAATGCTCTCTTCCCTCATCCATCATTGAAACATCTGATACTTGATGCATACTTAGCAGTCCAGAGATTGGTCTGTATTATTTATCCTTGCTTTTCCCTCCACTCACGAAACCTTTCCTTCAATCTCACTACTGGAGTTTTCGTTGGAAAGCTAGTGAGTGAGTTTAATTTTTTGGTTTTGATAATAGATTGTGTTGATGTATAATGCATGTAAATGGATGTATATTTGAGTTGTGTTGAGTGAGTAGTTACTGTGTTATTAAGTGATGAAAGAATAAAATGAACAATTGGTGCAGTAGAGAGAGAGAGAGAGAGTAGAAAAATGGTATTATCCCATATGAGTTTTGTTTTTGATGTTTGAAATTAATCTTGAATCTTGAGTTGTTTGAGAATAAGTTGAATGGAAAGGGGAGTAGAAATGCAAAGATAAATGTGATAGAGAAACATATTGAAGTAGGTTCTGTTTTGGGTTGAAACTTATTACGTAAAAGTGCAGCTGATGAAAACATATGCAGAAAATGATGAACAATAGTATATAATTATGTTATTGATGTTATGTTTAAACCTTGGATTTTTGAATTGTTTGAGTTGTGATGAGCTGAAATGGAAGTAAAAGAGTTGGTTAATATGTCATATGTGTTAATTGAATAATATATAAGTGAGAAATCTGGAAAAAAAAGAAGAAGAAGATGAAGATTGCGTTTTAGAGAGAGAAAAGAAGAGGAGTTGCACCCGATGGTTTTTCTAAAACCAAACTGTGTTGATTCTTTTAGCCACAACTTTGTCATCCCATCTCCAAATGACTTGGAACTTGAACCAATAGACTCCTAAGAGATTTTTCTTTCTCTCCATAAAAATTTAGAGCCATTTGAATTGATTTGAAAAAGATTGATTATATGAAAGTGAGGAAATGTGCTGGAATGTTATGAACTGAAGAATTTTCATTGCATATGCTTCGGTATTTTGATTATATTTTGATCTGTAGATTTTCAAATGAGTTTATTCTTTATTCATATTAAACTTGAGATATATTTATATAACTTTCATGAAGAAATAGAATTTTAATTTTGTCTTTAAGACTTTGAAAATTGGCATGAAATTGAGTCTTGGCTTAGGTTGTAGTACTACTAGGGACAAAAATCATATCCTGTTGTTATTGAATAAACTATATTGATGTAGGCCGAATTAGGCTAAGGTGTCTTCACCAAAGTTTTAGTTTATTCTCTTATATTTAAATTGGTATAAAGTTTATAATTTTTGGATATTGTAATTGAAAGATATGGGATGTAAAACGTGAATGCATGATCATATTCTAGCCAAAATTTCAAATGCACATAGTCTGGAGGTTATATATATTCTATTTAAATGTTAAATAAAAATAAATATTAAATAAATATATAAAATAAATAAATAAATATATAAATTAAATAAAGATATAAATAAATAAGCAAATTCCTATTTCTGAATTCTAAATCATTCTTTTTGATTCGATCGAAATAAATAGGATTTTTTTAAATGAAATAAGGAATAAACAAACCATGGATAAATCCAAGCGACTTTTTCTGAAGTCCCTTTTCGAAATCCTGGGGAAGACGATTCCATTTGGATTGACATATAGTACGACTTGTCAGATATATTAGTTCATACAAAATATTTTCGTTCTTTCTCCCGATCAGGATACCCTCTATTTCACCCAAAAAAGTTTGATTAAATCATCCAAAATTTAGAGCGTGAAGTGGCATAATTCATTGATTAATAAACCAAATTATATGATTTTGGTATCATTAAAAACTTAAGACACAAAGAAACAATTATCTAGAAGAGAGTGTTATAGAAATACATCATTTTCTTAATCTTATTGATTATGCAAAGTTGACTCGAATGAGACACTTCCAACAAAAGCTGGAATAGTAATTAAGTGTATAAATTTTGGAGCTTTTGAAGTACAATTGATGTTTACATCAGTTTAGTAAGGAAATATACCCGAGCATCATAGATATTCAGTATGCATAAATGAATTCTTAATCATGCTCAATAGTGGTTTTTATCTGAGTTAAATGTTATAAAGGAATGCATAGAGCGACCACTTCCTGATATTGCCGGGAATTTGAGGTAATAAGCAGTAAGGGAGTTTTTGTGAGTAATTTTAGATAGTCACACCTTATTTTGTTCTACTTGTTGAATTTAATTTATACTAATTGTGTTCTGAATTTCAGACAATGATTGTCCAAGGTGTTTGACGCATGTTTATATCATTGGAAGTGCTACTTACATATGAATATGATTGACTACTTGTTTTGCACATAAAATGTCTAAAATGACTCTGTTTTGTTTTAAAACTATTGAATCCTAGTTGTGGGTAACTAGGAATGCCTAGAAGGGTCTACAGCTACTCCTGTGACACTTCAGTGTCGATACTTCGGTCTCTCCTATGACATTCTGCTGTCGAGACTTCGGTCTCTTCCGTGACACTTCGATGTCGAGACATCGGTCTCTCCTGTGACACTTCGGTGTCGAGACTTCGGTCTCTCCTGTATAAGTCTCGTTACCCACTTCTGTAAATGACTTAGCAGTCATTTGATTTTGTATTTTGATATATGTTTGATTCTGTCATAAATAAAATTGTGTCCTGATTTTGAAGGGTTTGTACCCTCTTTTGATATTCAGCTTTGTTAACTATATTTTTTTAAATGCATTATGTCTGATTTATTGTTAAAACAATCTGTTAATGCATGTTTATGCTATTACATGATTCGGTATGATGGGTTATCACTTTATATATAGATTAGTTATTACTCACTAAGCTATATGTTTAGTATAGTGGATTTGTCCTGTGTAGGTTCAGAGCGAGGATCGTAAAGACTAGGACGAGTCAATCGTAATATTAAGTCTTTTTTTTATAAAAATGTATTTTGAGTTTATCTTGGCTTTTATATAGATTGTATGACTCTGAATTATTGTAAGTTTTTGTAATAACTATGTTTTAAGCTGGTTTCGATTTTTGGAACAAATTTGTATTAACTTCATATGATATAATGTATGTATGTTTTGAACAAGTTTGGAATGATTTGTAATGTATGTTTGCTTCAATTTTCGAAAATACATGTAATGAATGTCTAGTATGTTTTGAAATGCTTCCGTATCAGTCTGTCATTTGTTTCTATTTGTGAGTTCGATGTCGCACTCTCGTATCCTCCCAGGGGGTATTGGGGCATCACAGGAATAACTTCCAAAGTTCAACCTTCAATCTGTAGTGCCTGTCTTACAACCTAGAGAAGAGGCTCATAACATGGACATGACAATGGCTACATGACGGTATAATTCAGGTATAACATTTAATATGCCCAATCTTATATTATCAACCTATGACGGATGTTATTGTATCGTACGTTCTAGGATACAAAGCTCCCTCTATTGATGATTACAAAGACAAACTTTTGAGCAGATCTATTTATAAAATAAAAAGTTATTTGGATAAAAGAAGAATGACTTAGGCTACTTATAGGTGTTCAATCATGTGTGATGGATTGACAAATAGAAGACATGAGCCTATTGTAATTTTTGATTTATTATGCAAAGGAAACAATGTTTTTAAAATCTATCAATGCATTTGGCCTTGTTAGGAATGTTGATACTCTGTTTCAAATATTTGATGAAGTTGTAAATGAAGTTGGGTCTGAAAATATTGTACAGTTCATTACTAATAATGATTTTGTTTATAAAATAGCTAGAAAAAGGATACAAAGTAGGTCTAATTCTTTTTACTTGTGTTGTACATTGTATTGACCTAATGTTAGAAAATATATGAGAAGCTAGATACTTTCCTATCATTAATGAAATTGTGTAGAAAGTAAGAAAAGTGACCAAGTTCATCTATAAACATGCATAGGTCCTAAAGTTGAAGAGAATCATTTCACAAATTGTAGAATTTGTGTCATCCTGCTATTTGAAGATTTGCAACTAATTTCTTACACCTTTAGTGTTTAGTTCTGATGAAGACAGAGTTGAGATAAATGTTTATAAGTGATAAGAGGATTTCATCTCAATATACTAGGTCTATAATGGAGGTTCCAAAATTATAGTTAGAGATCATAAATTTTGGCCTAAATGTCAATTTTTTATCCAAGTTTGTGTGCCTTAGTAAGAGTACTTCATCTGGATGATAATGATGAAAAGGTAACAATAAGTTATTTTTAATGATATTGTGGAAATGGCGAAGGAAGTAATCAAGGACAATATAAAAATAAGTCTTCTTTGTACATACCTTATCTTTCATTCATCAATGAGAGATGGGGAAGACAACTTTGCTCTTTGTTGTTTGTAGGTGGGGCAGTTAGACCCAAAACTGTTCGTATTGAGGTCATCTTGACTATACGTGAAAAGATTTCATCAAAGTTAATACCTTTCTTTTGACTGAATCTTTTCACTTCAAGCATTGTCTTTTGCTTGACTAACTTTTTACCATCTCTCTTTATCTTGAACTTCCATTTGTTCTTCAATGCATTTTTACCTTTTAGAAGTTTTACAAGCTCGTATGTATTATTCTTCTTCAAAGATTCCATCTGTTCCTTCATATCTGCGAGTTAGAGATCTTTTTCTTCATAAGACGCAACTTCTTGCACATTCTCAAGCTTCCCCTCAATAGTAAGTGACAAATACGTAGATCCCTTATAGAAGGCCTGTTCTCCCTTGTCGACATTCTAAGTTGTGTTTCATCAGCTGTTAGATTCAATTACTCCCCTACTCATTATCCTTAATGGTTTCATCTTCCTCGATGGATTCATCTTCAAATTTTGTATGGATGTAGTTCATGTGGCTCATCAATATCATATTGTATCTGATCACCACCAATGTAAGCTTAGTCATACACTTCATCTTCATTACCTATAGATTTGTCAATAGCTAAAGGAAATGGTGAAGAGCTAACTTTACTATTTGAGGAGCTATTGTCTGATAATTTATCTCCAATCAAAAGATCAACACCTCTCTTTTGCTCTTGGAACACCATATCTTAGCTCCTGACCACCTTTTTTCTTCTCTAGATCATAAAGTCTAAAGCCAAACTAATCACCACCATATCCAATAAAGACGCAAGGTATTGAATTTGATTCAAGCTTCTTTTTCCAATCCTTGGGTATGTGTTTGATACCTTGCAACCAAAAACTCTCAAATGATGATACGTGTGATCATTGCCAATTCACGCTCTCTATGGAATATCAAAACACAACGAAACAGAGGGAGTTTGATTTATCAAATAGATCATTATTTAGACTGCTCTCTCCAAAATGTCTTTGTCAACATAAACATTCTGAGTATGCAACAAACGTTCTCTACAATGGTTCTACTCATCTTCTTAGCAACCCTAATATGTTATAGAGTCCATGGTTTAATTTTCTCATGCATGATATTATGCGATGTATAGTATTTTTCAAACACCTTAGAAGTATACTCCCTCCATTTTCTATCCGCAAGCACTTTAACCTTTTCTCATCTTCCCTTTTTACTAACATAAAACTTCATACAAGTTTCAAACATTTGACTCTTAGAGTTCAATACATACACCCAAGTCTTTCTCGAAGTATCATCAATGAATGTAACAAAATATTTATTGTTGGACCCCGATTTTTAAATAGAATTTAGAAATAATCATTGAAAAGAAATGAGAGTTTTTGTGTATATGTTATGGTATAGATCTATAAATACTTAAAGGAAAGTGGTGAGAAAAAGAATTGATTGATTTTGATAATTTTGGGATTTGAATAGATTTGTATGGTTATGAAAGTTAAAGTTAATGAGAGGATTGAAATGAAAGTGGGAAATCAAGAAATAAAGAGAAAAAGTGTGAAAATTTAAAGAATTATGATAGTTGACTTTTGGATATAGAAAGTTTGACTTGAGAGTTGACTTTCTGATTTAGGCTGAATTTGAGAAAATGACCTTCAGGAAACTTGTAGCTCCTGTTGAGAGCTTTCTGTCACCATAAAGTTTGATATTTTTCGATATCAGGAGTAAAAGTTATGATCAGTCAAAGTTAAGGTTATTTGACTTTGCTTTTGTAAATGTTCTTAAGTGTAGTATTGTGTATACTGTGCTTTGAGGCAAATCGCCGAATTGATGTGGTCTGAATTAAAGTAAATGGTCTACATGAAAGTTATAGCTTATATTCCTAGCTATTTATTGCCATAAAGTATGCAATTTTTCTATATCGGGGCTAGGAGTTATGATCGACTAAAATTTGGAAGTTGTTTAGGAAGAGATGATTAGGACATAAACTTTGAGTGGATTTTTGACTCCCTTAGAGGATAAATTGATTTTTCTGTCTTTCATGAAAGTTGTAGGTGACTTTCTAATCTTCGCATTGATATAAATTATGACATTTTTTGACCTGAAAATTGAAAGATATAAATTTTAGAAGTTATGTGACTAATTAGGGTTTTATTAATTTGGACAGAATCTTTGATTAGAAATTTGATCATTTTAGAGATGGAATTGGTTGTGGAGTTCTTCATAGAAGTTGTAGAGCTTCCTTTAAGCTTTTGATTAATACCAAATTTGTCAAATTTGGAGTTCGGGATCAAGAGATATGATTTTTGAAAAAATTCGGATATATATATGTATTTATACATATATACATGTCTCTATTCTTATTTCTTATTATGTCCCTATTTCAATCTTTTGCTTATATCTTTTCCGTCTGATATCCGATTGACTTGGTTTTCAAAGCGTTGGATTTCTAAGATAATTATCTACTTTCTCAGGGGAAACTTGTATTTTTATGAGATTAAATTAAGGATGATTAATTTAATCAAAGTGAGTTAGATAATTTTCTGAATATGGTTCAGTCTTTTGCGAAATTCGGGATCTGTGGAGATTCGATTGAACTGATCCTTAAGGAAAAATAAAATTAAAACATGGGGCTACAAATCATATGAAGAAAGTGAATTTCAATTTAGCCCCTAAGACTTTCAATTTCTGAATTGAAATTCGGATTAGTGTGCAGTCTTGGATTAGGAACATCTGAGAGTATTTTGGACATAAATTTTGTTCTAGCAATCCAAATGGGGTGATTCTTAATTTAGATTAAAATAGAGAAATAGGTCTACAATTGTTATGAAGAAATCGAGTTTCAATTTTGTCCTTAAGAATGTCAATTTTCGGATGGAAATAATGTGCTGAAAAATATGTTAATATATGAACAATCTGAAATGTTTTGAGCATAACTTTGGATATAGTGCTCCAAATTGGATGATTTTGGTGGCGTTACGAAATTGAAACAATAAGGAACAATTCTAGAGAAGGAATTTTTAGCAAATTCCTTCAAATTAATGATTTTAAAAATAACCTAAGCAAAGCATGATTTTTAAGGGTAATTTCGGAAGTTTCCTTAAGGAGTTAAGAAGTTAGGCTAAAGTGGAAGGGCAATTAGGTCATTAACCATTCATTAAATGGCATGGCACTATAAATAGAAGGTGGCTGTCGTTTGGCACAAGGGAAACACGACTATTACCCTAAACACATGAATGAAATAAGAGAAAAGAAGAGAGTAGCTTTCGTATGGGAGAAAAGAAAGGAGAAGAAGGAGAAAAATGCTAGGGTTCGAAATTTTGCTACCTTCCAAGGATGATTTCAAGTTGGTTCTAAAGGGAAAAGATGGAAAAGTAGGAAAGCTTCCCATGTGGCTTGGCAAATTCTAAAATTGGAAGAGATTGAGGTAAGAGGTGAATTTTGATCTTTAAGTTTTTAATAAATTGTTGGTCTAGAAATCATGGAAATGATATGGGTTTGTGGATTATGAAGTTAATTTTGGAGATTACATGTTGTAATTGATTCAATTTTGGATAATTGAGAATTAGGGTTTATGCCCAATTTTTGTAAT
>JANZLD010000008.1:17324200-17335517 GCA_026413575.1 Erythroxylum carthagenense | reverse complement strand
GATTCTTATGATTCGTGATTGACGGATAGAAAATTGAGGTTATGGAATTTGTGAATTCCAAATTGAAGAAGTCTTTAGTTTGGATAAGATTGAATAATGATGAAAAGAACGAAAAAGAAAAGAAAGAAAAAAATTATACCGAAATTTCGGATAGGTTAAGTCTAAGGTTTCCAACGCGACGTTTTTTTTCTAAAGAATATTGTTTTCGGATGTTGGATCCGCTTTCATTGTCTCTGTATTTGATTTGCTTCGATTCGATCGTTTTTGCTTTCGTTCCGATTCGATATGTATTTGATTCCACTTTGTTAAGTGTTGTTCCGCTTCCGATTCAATTTTTTTATTTGATTTCAATTCGATTCGCAATTCAACTCCGCTTTCGATTTTGTTTCTGCATTTTTGTTATTCGTTTTGCTTTTATTTTTGCTTCCCACCAATTCGTCCTTCGTTATTTTTTCCGTCTTTCCAGTTGGGATCCGATTCCGAGATCGGGTCCCAATATTTATTACCTCTTAGTGACTCTTCTTTAATAGGACCATAGACTTCTGAATGCACCAACTAGAATAACTCTGACTTCCTTGTAGATCTTCTCTTGAAAAAGACTCTATGTTACTTTCCAACCAAGCAATGATCCTAAGAATTAAGTGGTTGTGAGTTCTTAACTAAGATAAGGGATTTTCCAATCAACAAATTTAATTCCTTCTTACTCATATGTCATAATCGTCGATGCCATAGATTTAGTGAAGATTTATTTTCTGTTATGTATACTTCTCTACCACCATACACCTTTAAGTGTATCCTATACAATGAGCAACATAGCTCTCCTCAGGCAACCATCATTACGCCTTTGAACAATTTCCACTTCCTATCCCTAAAAATGTGGTAAAATCCTTCTTAATCCAACATATTTATTGATAACAGATTTAGCCTTAAATTGAGGATGTGTCACATATCTCTTATGGTTAATAAGCATCTAACGTTTGTCTAAACTCAGATATCACCCATACTAACTATCTTAGAGGAACTTTGGTTTCTCATATTTACACTCCCAAAATCTCAGTTCTTGTAGCTTAAGAAGTACTGCGTCTTTGATATGCAATGGTAAGATGCTCCAGCATCAATTAACTATTCTGAATCAACGTTGCTAACATGGAAGCATTCACTAGTTAAACAAATTGAGTATATCTGATCATCTGTGCTTGAAGCAGTTGCAGCTATACTCTTATCATTACAATCATTTTGATGATCTTGCTTTCTTTGATCCCTCTTCTACTTATAACAGATCCACTTGGTGTATCCTAGCTTATCACAGTAGTGACATGTCTTCACTTCTTTGTCACCTCTAAACTTTGAATGATCTTTAGACTTGCCACGACCTTTGGGATTCCTACTTTTATTCCTTTCCCTGCTTTTTGTCACAAAAGCCTGTACATTGTCAACTCCAATCTCCTTTTTCTGATTTCTTCATTAAACATACTACCCTTAATTACATCTGAAAAGAGCACTCATTTAGGAATTAAGTTGCTAATTGTCATCATTGACATTTTTTTCCTATCCAGTAACGAACTCAACTGGAAACAAAGTTTGAAGCTTATCATCAAGAATGATCTTCATTGTTGTAAGCTTGTAGATTATGTCCTACAAATCACTTAGACGCTTTAAAACTAATTTTCTAACCTTCAACTTCAAATTTATAATCCTTTTAATCAGAGAGGCCTTGTTATGAGCGTTCTTCCTTTCATACAAACCTTCTAACTTCTTCCATAACTCAAAATGATCTGTTTCTTGAGACACATGGTTGAATATGCTGATATCAATTCATTGTCTGATAATGCTTAGAGTTTTCTACTTCATTTTTTCACATTCTCTATCTGACATTTTTTTAGGTTTTGAAAGAACACCATCCTTCATACCTTTGTTCACATCAATAGGATCAAAGAAATCGTTACAATAAAAAAGGTCCTCCATTAGGGGCCTCCATATTGAGTAAGTTGATGAAGCTAACTTAACCATAAAGTTGTTTCCACTTTCCATTACGATGACCCTAATGCTACTTGTTCGAAGAAAAATACACAACTCTCTAAAAGATCAACCAAACATTAATGACAAAAACAAACTCTTCAAGTTGCAATAGTAGAAAAGATATGAGAATAAGAAACCAAACGATGAAGCAAACATCAAGACTTAACATTAAAAACCCTCTAGTGTAGAGGAAAAAATAAAGGGATAAACCGACAAATAAATCCACTAAAATCAATAAGGATTTATGAGAAAAAGTTGATCTCTCACCCCCACAGTAACAAGTTATCTCACAGAGTTTCATGATTGAAATCAAAGTTGATATTAAAATCAACAATCACTTAAACCAATCCTAAAAATAATCAAACAAGGATGAGAATATAATCCTCTTTGCCCACTCTCAATTTTTACTCATTTTGGATGTTGTGGCCACACTCTTTACAAAAACCTATGTCTTTTTCTCTTTTATACGCGAAATAAGGTTTTCTACAACTTAGACTACCAGATTACTGTGTATCTTTCCAGCACCACCTTAGTCACAAACATACACAGTTACAGAGAGTTGCACAGTCTTCACACACGGTCGTGTATCTTCATATGGGCATGTAGAAGATTGTGTATGTCTTTGCCTCTTCATGCTTTCTCCATACTTTTACGGAGACTTACACAATTGATCCATATGGTCTTGTAAGTCAAGACACAAATGTGTAGTACTCTACTCCCCCTGGAAGAGATTCTTCCATCATGTCTTCACTTGTTTGTCATTCACATGAGCCATAAAGCCGTCTACGATTACCGAAATTCTTAAAAATAAGGTTATATACATAACACTTTGAGTGTTATTCACGTCTCTTCAACGTTGTGCTCTTTAAAATTATGACTTATAACACTAAAAAAATGCTTGGAACAAGATTTAAGAGGAATTCACGATTCATCTTTTTAAAGTTTATGAATTTATCTTTTAATAGATTTGCTTCTAATAATCAATATTTTCTATTAGAGATGCTTCTAACTTTTTTATTTTAAATCAGGTTAGATAAATAAAAATTGCGTAGTTTCATACAAAAGTCATCTCCAAAATCTCTTCTATTTTGTATTTTTCAAATTTGAAATAAGTTATATATTTTTAATAAATTATCTTCCATTCTTATGGATTATGGTGAAAAAAAGAAGAAAAACTAACATTGAAGTTTACAGAAAGCAATCCTATGTGAATATGTCTTGTCTGAACTCCAAAGAGGACTCCTGGGCACTCAGTGATGGGAGAGTAAAGGGTTTATACAGTAAGTAGAATAAGAGAAATATAATTTATTGGAAACAAAAAAATAGGAGAAGAGAGAGTCAAAGTGTTGGATTTGCTAACTTTTGTATTTCAAGAGAAGAGATTTTGTAAAGCCTTGCTAAGTCATGTTACAGTAACAAGTAGAAGGCCTACAAAAACACATAATGTAAGGAGATCTAAAAGTATGTAGGGTTTAGAAAGTTACAAATGTATGCACTTTTATCTTTAACTAATAGAGAAGTCGTTTCCAATAGACCAGAAAAAAACAAGTTTTTGACAACTATTTGTAGAAAAATTAAAAATACAATAAAAAGATAAAATATATATAATTTATGCAATAGAAATTATAACTTAAAAATAGAAATAGAAATAAAAATACATATTAAAATAATAAAAATAATCATAAAAATAAAAGTAAAGGGTAATAGTAATGATAACAATTATAATATAATTAAATACTTACAAATAAAAATAATAAAGTAATATAATAAATAATACAATATACATATAGAATAAAATAAATATTAAAATATAAAATAGCAAATAAATGATGATGGTGATCATGATCATAATAATAATAATAATAATAATAATAATAATAATAATAATAATAACTAAATAACTAAATCAATAAATACCAACATATATACTGCAATAACTATATAACAAAGTAAAGAATAAAAGATAAAGGATAAAATAAATTAACAAACACTACAAGAAAAAGGGCATTTACCGATGGAACTTACTGACGGAAAACGTTAACTTTCCATCGGTAATGTAATTTTGCGATGGTACTCACCGATGAAAAAAATCATCGCAAAATTAGACTTCGATAACATTGCCAATGGAATCTTGTTTCTGTTTGGAAATATGCCGATGGTACTGACCAACTGTTGGTAAATTTACCGATGAAAGGATTCGTCTCCATCAGCATGGATACAGACGGTTTATGATAAACCATCAGTGAATGCACAGTAAAAATGTGAACATATGCTGACGGTTTGTCAATAGTTGTCAGTAAATATCACTCAAATTACGAACGGAAACCAAATTTTCCTCCATAAAATCCCTAAACATTTACTAACAGTTTACCACAAACCGTCAATAAATATGACTTAACTTACTGATTGAGACTTAAATTTCGTCGATAACGATAATACACATTCTTATCAATTTACTATAATTATGTCCGTAAGTATTTTCTTTTTTAAAATATTGACATTAAATTTGAATTGGATAATTTCAACAGCTATAAATCATCTGTGCATAATTTTTTAATTTGTTTAAACAGAAAATTAATTGATCATATAAAGGAAAAATTTTCTTCATTGATAATAAAAACATTAAATTGTACATAAATTCAAACCAAATGACGACAACAATCCTATTATCCTAATGAGCACGGATGGTCTGAGTCTGTAGCCCTCCCCTTTGACTACTCCACGTCATTTTGGAGCTTATTCATGTACTCCATTATTTGTTGCAACTGACTTGTCAAGGTCTACACTGTCCTCTTAAGTTGATGGATACATTCCACTGTCGGTCATGTACTTGATGCTGTTGTACTGAGCGTAGAGGAGTGTGAATAAAACGTGTTCCCAAATGAGCTTAACCCGAAGATCCTTCCATGACTGTCCTTACCACCCACTGTGTCAAAATATGCCTAGCTCTCATCAACAGCTTGTTCTCCCTGAGACTGTCGCTAAATTGTTTCTTGTATTTGGTCCTATTAGGAGGCAATGCTTATATTATAATTAGTAAGTGATAATTATTAAGAATAAATATTAAAGCATGAATTTTACATACATTTAGTTCTCTACATCGACTATTGATGAATATCACACCATCATGCTTCTTAGTGTGAGTATGTAAAAACAACTAACGAGGTGTAGGCTTATGCCTATAGACTTTTCCTGTATTACAATAAAATGTTCTAAGTTAAACTAGAATTTATAAAAATTTCGGCAGAGTCCTCTCTATTTTTATGATATTGCCCCTTATTGAACAAGGAAAATAACTCACCATAACCATATATAGCATAGGACATTTATACCATGATCATTATCCATCATTACAGCATTCACACATCAATTTAAATTGAAAAACAACACAGTAAAAAATTAGAATATAAGTGTAATAGTTAGATACTTGTAAATCTCTCTGCATGCTCGTAGCGGGTAATTGATCCAACCATATGAACGGGAAGACTGTCTCCTCATGGGCCTTCACGTCTGTTGGTTAAGTTATGCCCTGATATGAATATTGCCTTAGATGATGTCTAGTGCTCCTGCCAACGACTCCATATGCCCTCAAAAATATAAGGCGGTTGTACACCAGCCTTGTGTATCGCACCAATAAAGTCGCGATAACGTGTATAGACTTGCCTCTCCCATACACCATGTATGACCCTGTCGATACCAAAATTCCAGTGAAATTAAAAGAAAAAATTAACTTATAATCTAATATTATTTATGTAATTAATGTATACAAATAAATGAAAAAGGAAATTGTTTGCATATTGTACCTCAAACTACTGAAAATAAAATGTCTTTGTGGCTTGAGAGATCTTCTTCCATACATAACCCTCAGGATCAATCCTCTCCTTAAATGTAGATGTCATATGTCTAGAATACGGTCCAAACGGAATCAACCTAATAGAAGAACAAATAATTTTATATCATTTGCAAAAATTTAAAGCTATAACTTAATTATAAACATATATAGTATTTCATGAGATTTCACTTACATATGATTGACTATTATGATATACTTTCTTCCATTAGGTCCCTCAGCGCCAAGCTGGCAGTCATATCCTTCATCTGCTATAGGGGTAGTGGATGATGTATGAGTGATGGATGGTTAAGCATAAGGAGCAGCAGGTGATGCTTCATCTGCAACTGTAGTGTCAAACCCCGAATGTTTCATAAAAGTTAGAACTATTTGAAGGAGAAATTTTGGCAAGTGGTCATGAGTAAAGAGCAAATGAATGAAAATTCTTGAACTAAGAATTGATAGGCAAGGGTAAAGTAGGAAATGAGAAATGTGGATATGTCCAAGTTTTGCTTTGGTGTTTCTGGTGGATAAAAGATTTTTGAAGTGAGAAGAATTAAGGTGAAAGTTAGAAGTAGAATGAAAGTAAAAATGAAGTTGCATTTGTGTTGTAAGTTGATGAGGAATAGGTACATAGGTGCATGTTCTGTTATTGATATTCATGATTAATCATGTATTATAAATTTCTTTATAGATGATATTGATTTGAATTAAAATTAAGAATGAGGAGTAAGTGAAGTAGAAAAGGTGATCTTAGTATAATTTGTGTTAAGGAAAGATTGTGAAACAAAATAGATGGTTGATCTGGAAAATGTTTATGGAGTATGCTTCAGTCTTTTAGCCACAAATTTTTCTCTAGTTATCCAAACGAGATTATTCTTAATTTGAATTAAATTAGGAACATATGGCTACATTTCTTATGAAGATATTAAATTTAAATTCTGTCTTTAAGAATCTCAAAATTTATTATGAATTAGAGAACTGGGTGCGGTACCTTGGATGAATGAAAAAATTCATGTTCTGTATTCAAGGAAAAAGATGGATTAATCTAGGCTGATTTGGGAAAAGGTTCTTCTAGAAAGTTGTAGATCTTTCTTTTAGCTTTCCAACGACATATAGTACGAAATTTTTAGACTTCTAGGCTGAAAGTTATGGCCTTATAAAGGAAGATATATCTTCTGTCTTTTCGCTTCTTTTTTGTTTTGCTTCTTCTATGTTTTGCTTTTTCTGTGTTTTGTTTCTTTTGCCTTTTACTTCTTCTGTGCTTTGCTTCTTCTGCCTTTTTGTTTCTTCTTTGATGATGTCATCTTCTTCTGTGTTTCTTCTGTGATGACGTCATTTTCTTCTGTGTTTTGTTTCTTTTGTGTTTCGCTTCTTCTGTGTTTTACTTATTTTGTCTTTTTTGCTTCTTCTGCCTTTTGCTATCTTCTAGTTTATTTTTGACCCTCTAGACGATAGAATCTATCTTTAAGATCTTCATGAAAGTTGTATATATTGAAGTCTTCTTTCGAACTATATAAATAAAATCTTAATTCGATATCTGTAGGGAAAGTTATAGATATTTTCCCACTTCTTCTGTCTTTTTCCATTCTTCTACTTTTTCATCTGACTTCATCTATACCTATGTTCTGTCCCATTTTTAAACCTTCAAAAGATATAATCTATCTTCAAGGTCTGCATAAAAGTTGTAGATCTTGAAGTCTTCTTTAAGACCATATGAGGAACATCTTAATCCGATATCTGTAGGGCAAGTTATAGCAATTTTCCCAATTCTTCTGTCTTTTTTCACTTCTTCTGTCTTTTTCATTAGTATGCTTTGAACCTATCTTATGTTCCATTTTACACCCTTCAAAAGATAGAATCTATTTTTAGTTCTGAATGAAATTGTAGCTCTTGAAGTCCTCTTTTAAACCATCTAAAGAAAACCTAAATCTGATATCTGTAGAGAAAGTTATGATAGTTGTAAAACATCTTCTGTATTACGATTCATAAACTTCTTCTGGGTTACTGTTCATCTTATATTTTCTGTTCCATTTTTTATCCTTCAGAAGATGGAATTTGTCTTTGAGGTCTTCATGAAAGTTGTAGTTATTGAAATTCTATTGCAAACCATCCAAAGAATACCTAAATCTGATATCTGTAGAGAAAGTTATGACAATTGTAAAACATCTTCTGTGTTATTGTTCATAAACTTCTTCTGGGTTACTGTTCATCTTACCTCTTCTGTTTCATTTTTGATCCTTCAGAAGATGGAATTTGTCTTTAAGGTATTCATAACAGTTGTAGCTCTTGAAGTCCTCTTTCAAATAATCTAAAGAAAACCTAAATTTAATATCTGTAGAGAAAGTTATGATAATTGTAAAACAACTTCTGTGTTACTGTTCATAAACTTCTTTTAGGTTACTGTTCAACTTACATCGTCTGATCCATTTTAACCCTTCAGATGATAAAAATATGACCTCAAGGTCTTCTTTAAAGTTGTAGATTTCAAAGTTGTCTTCTTTAAAGTTGTAGATTTCAAAGTTATCTTTGAAATAATTCTAAGATGATCTTAATCCAACATCTCTAGTGAGAGTTATGACATTTGTCCCGAGACAAGTTCAATATGAGTGAGGACCAAATCTTGTTTGCTTCGTTAGGCCATAATTTGTTTGTCTGACCTCTAAATGAAGTGATTCTTGAACCCTTAGATTCCTAGCACTTTTCTTTTTTTGTGTCTCTATTGAAGGTCATAGCTTTTGGTGTTGATTTGAAAGGGATAGATTGAACCAAAGTAAGGGTATAAATTGGAAGAGTAGGAATCGGATATTTTACTGAACATGCTTCAGTATTTTGATGATTTCTGGATCAGTAGAACTCCTAATAAGATAATTCTTATTTCAATATAAACTAGAGACATGGGCTACAAATGGTATGAAGAAGTTGAAATCTAATTCAGTTTCTAAGATGTTTAAATTTCAGATAGAAATTGTGCATAGTGTACTGATTTGGACAATAGTAGTCCAAAAATGTTTGAAGTGTATGTTTCGAATCACTGAACCAGATGAATTGATTTTGTTGTCCTTGGGAACTTACGACAAGGAAGAACACTTTTCTAGAAGAAAGAGTTATATCAGAATATTCAAGGGTACTTTTGGCAAGACACTTAAGTATAAAAGAGATAAGGCATAAATGGAAGGGCAAATGGGACAATTCTCAATCATTAAGGGCATAATTGGAAGAAGGAGTGTTGTCTTGCTTATAAATGAAGAAGAAAAATGTGAATGGAAGGGAAGCAGAAGAGAATAACGAAATAAGAAAGAAAGAGAAAGAGAGTTTGATTGTTGGAGAGAAAAGAAGATAGTTGAGCTAGGGTTTCAATTGTGTTAACCTTCAAAAGAGATCTTGGAGTTGTTTAAGAAACGAAAAAGGAAAAGGAAGAGAAGAGCTTCCCTTTGAGCTAAGGATTCTTTCATTTGGTGAAGAATGAAGGTAAGATCATTTTAAATCTTTTGAATTTTTGGAAAGATTTTAGTTCATGGAGTTTAGAAAAGATTTGGGTTTAAGTATTCTAGAACCAATTTTAGTGATTGTGCTTTGAGAAAAATTCAATTGAAAACCTTATTGAGTGGGATTTTGTTATTGTATAAAGGGATCAAAGAGGCAAGAGGAATAAGAGAAGAGCATGTTTGAGCACGGCTATAAGCAAGGAAATCAAGGTGGGTACATGTTTATAATAGAGTAAATAAGCCACTACTGTTTTCTTTAAATCAAGAAAGTTCAATATTTCCAATTGCATCATAAGTGTTGCATCTTTTGCTTTTGCATGATTTATGAAATTTGCTATGTGTTTGCTATATGGGTTGTGTGATGATTTATAAAAGTGATTTTCTTTTGAAAAGATCAAATGTACATGAATTCATATTTTCGAGAATGGTTTTCAAGATATATATCATGTATATGAAAAAGCAAGTTTATAAGAAGTGTCATTTTCGGCAACAAGCTTAAAAGATTTTGAAATATATGTGTTATGTGGGTTTGTGGTGATCCCCTAAGTTAATTCACGTGCACGTTGACCAAGTTAAAGATTTCTCTCGCCTGCTCGCTAGTGGCATAGTGCTCCTTCATGGACTCCCATACCATAAGGGTCTTGCCCATAAGTTCACGGCTACACAAGACCCTTATGATTATTGTATAGTATATTCTGTTTTGGATTCACCCGAATCATTTTGATATGCATATGTTCTCATGACAAGTTTGATGCATTCATATTTTGCAACTTGTAGATTTTGGCTAAAAACCTAGGAAACATGTATTTTATAAACTCACTGAAAAATTATTATGACAAATAAAATGGTTTCAAAAGTTTTTGTGTTGGACCCAGAATTTTTAGTGAAAATTAGAAATATTAAAAAATGAATGAGTTTATTTAAATGAAGTTGAAAATTAAGAAATAAAGAGTGAAAGTGTGAGAATATGAAGAATTGAGAAAGTTTGACTTTTTAGAGTTGAGAGTTGACTTTTTGATTTAGGCAAAATTTGAGAAAATGATCTTTAGGAAACTTGTAGCTTCTATTGATAAAGTTTGATATTTTTTGATATCGGGAGTGAAAGTTATGATCTTTCGAAGTTAAGTGTATTTTGTTTTGGTTTTGAAAATGCTCTAAGTATAGGATTGTGTATGCTGTACTTTGAGGCAAATCATCGGATTGATGTGGTCTAAATTAGAGTAAATGGTCTACATAAAAGTTGTAGCTTATATTCCCAGATTTTTATCGCTCTAAAGTATGCAATTTTTTGATATCGGGGCTAGGAGTTATGATCGACTGAAATTTAGAAGTTGTTTAGGAAGAGTTGATTAGGACATAAACTTTGAGTGAATTTTTGACTGCCTTAGAGGATAAATTGATTTTTTTGTCCTTCATGGAAGTTGTAGAGCTTCCTTTGAGCTTTTGTTTGATATCAAATTTGTCAAATTTGGAGTTCGGGATCTAGAGTTATGAATTTTGAAAATTTCAGTTATTTGTATGCCATTTTGACTCATTCTGTTTTTGTTATTTCGTTCCCAATCCGACCCATTTTCAATCTTTTGCTAATAATTTTTCCGTCCAACATCTAATTGATTTAGTTTTTGAAGCGTTGGATTCCTAAAACAATTATCTACGTCATGATGGGAAATTATGATTTTTCTGAGATTAAATTAAATGAGATTGATTTAATCAAAGTGGGTTGAGAAATTTTCTAAATATGGTTCAGTCTTTTGCAAAATTCGGGATCTGTGGAGATCCGATTGAAGTGATTCTTGAGGCAAAACAAAATAGAGACATGGGGCTACAAGTCATATGAACAAATTGAATTTCAATTTAGCCCCTAAGATTTTCAATTTCTGAATCGAAGTCGGTTTTAGTGTGCTGTCTTGGATTAGAAAAATCTGAAAGTATTTTGGCTATAACTTTTTCTCTAGTAATCCAAATGAAGTGATTCTTAATT
>JANZLD010000008.1:17291688-17315840 GCA_026413575.1 Erythroxylum carthagenense | reverse complement strand
GAGTACATATTCCAAGAATAAGCATAATACTTATGCACAATTTAATACATATTCCAATAGTAAGCATATTTTGTACTAAATGTCGTTAATATTTTAACCCCTATTTTGGGGCGTTACAGTTTTTGTCATACCATTTCGTTAAACTTTAGGGTTATTATTAAATATTTTTTTTGATCTCATCTACCTATTGAGCTAAATGTTGGCGCCAAATAATTATTACTCTTAATAAGATATTTATATTTCATACTTTTTTCAAATTTATTGATTAATAGTACACAACAACAACAACAATTATGAATTGATTAATAGTATTTATAATAATTATGAATTATAAGTCAAACAAACAAAAGTTCAATCATATTGCTAATCATAAAGACTTATATATTATTAAATATTGAAAAAATAATTTAATACATAATTCTTACAATTTTATTATTCAATTGATAAGAAACAATTTAATGAAATGATTAGTTGAAATTAATAAATATATTACTAATTGTTAAAAAATAAATAAAATATGATTATTTGTTAGTAAAATAAATTAGCATTATATGTTAAATATTATTATACTTTTTCATATAAATGCTGGTATGTAAATGTATAAATTAATAATTAATAAATCAATTTGTTTGACAAATATCATTTTTATGATTTATTAACTTCTAATAATTCCTTTATAATGGAACTACTGATGTTTCTTATTCTAATATTTATTCAAGGGAGATTCAGAAAGCTTCTTCTCATTTGTAATCGTTACACGCTTTTCAAAGCATTGACTTCCTTGATCTTAGTTAGGGTATCCTAGTGTTGCTAATATTAATTTATTATATCACAGTCATAGCAATACGTGTAGCAGTGAGCTGCCCTCGAGCTTGAATAATTTTTAAAAAAATTTATCATATATATATATATATATATATATATATATAATATGCAACTAAAAGAAAAGAGAATACCTTCAAAAAGTAATTGAAATTGAGAATAATTGGTGTCATACTTATCCACCAAACGTTGACTTTTTATATTTGAAGATGGCCTTAGCGTGGTGTAAAGGGACATAGTTCATTGATAACTGGTTGGTCCTTAATATTCTTGGTAGCAAGTAAAGCTAATTGACAAGGTCTCGGTCTCTTCTCATGTAGGTGTTGCTAACATCAAACGAAGAAGAGAATAGAACAGAAGAAGTTCAACATGAATCACAACTTGAAAGCTCTATCAATTGGTCTGGTTGGGGCAGCAATCACCTTGTCTGCTTACTCGCAAACTGTCATCTCCTCCACCCAATGTGTGACTATTGGCCTCCTTGTTCTCATGCTTGGCTTGCTGGTTGGAGAAGGCCTCTTACCTCTGTAGCATATATATTCTTTAATATTTGCTCCTTCCTGGTATGAATGTTAGTTTTCAGTTTCTTCACAATATTTACTTGCTTTCCGTGTCAGTTTATATGCTTCTTGGAGATTAAGTTCTTTCTGTTATGAGTTGACATTGAAAACGCACTGAACTATGTATAACATATGGAAGAGTCATCTCTTCCATCCTAAGAACTAAGGCGATGAATAATTTGGCCTTGTTTTTAGTCTGATTCTATCTTCGTAGGTGGGTGCATAAATAGCTCAATTCCATCCTTTCTTATGGTAATACGGAATGATCAAAGTGGTGCATGTGAAGTAATCGAAGTCCGCAGTTTCTTCTGAGATAAAGGCATTCATGGCAAATTCTTTGATAGTTTACATGTTTCTTGGGAACCTGAGTACTTCCTGTTCTGTCTTAGTATTGAAAATCTGGACTCTGGAGAACTTATGGAAGAGTTATGTCTTTCAAACTAACAACACAGATGGTAATCATTTTACCTCTACTTTGGTCTGATTCTATCTGTTAGGTTTCGACAGAAAGTAGCTGGTGTCCCAAGTGTAGCAGATCCTTTCTTATAGGCGTATCCCAGCCCATTCCACGCGTAGTAGGATCTGTTCAAAGTGGTTCATGTTAATCTATGGAAGTATTCAGTGATTGCTGAGATGAGGAAGTAATAGGCCTTGTTCTCGTATTTGGCAGCCATAGAAATTTGGAAACGATCAGTTTTCACTTTGACTGTAATTGTGGTAGAAGCAATTTCTTTGAAACAAAAGAAAGAGTTCTAATTAAACAGAAAGTGGGCCGCTTAGAGTTGGTACACGTCCAAGTATGATAACAGTGACCTAAGGAACAGGGACACTTAAGGTCAGATCTGCATTTCTTGCAGAGATTCTAAAAAATATTGGCTTAAAACTTTCCTACGCAGTACAACAAATAAGCATTACCAGCGAGTAAAGAAACAGACAATACCCCATTTCCAACTAACAAAGAGTCGGAGACACCATAAAGGCCCTTGCCTTTCTCACCAGTCAAAATGGAAAGGGAAGTGTGGCCTTCCAAGCATCTCCATACGCAATAATACGTTGTGATATGAATTCCATAAAAGTAACTAGGAGAGAGTTTCTGAAGCTGATTCAGGATTCAGGGTTTAAGTTTTATTCACATTAAACAGCATTTACGATCTGCCAATAAGGTAACTCTCTGATTCTCTGTTGTATGTTTCATGGTGTTTCGTGCTATGTTAACATTAATAGCAATCTCAGTGGGATAAATAGAAGTAAAGTAGGTGTCTTAATGTATATCCCAGAACAGAGATATTTTTGTACGTGGCCAGTTCTGGCAAGGATGACACGCACATATCGAGAAATCCACCTTGCTTTTAACCACTGAACATTGACAAGTCAATTTAGCTGAACATCAATACAAGTTTCACCTTTTTCCTTGACATGTGCATTTGCATGTGACTCGGCAAAAATAGCTTATAGCTGGACTATCAAGAGTGAGCTAGATGCCCAGCCATTTCTCTTCAATGTAAGCCTAGGCTAGCTATCGCTTTCTTCTGTTTTTGTCGTGTCTTTTGGTCTAGTTCATGTCCTGCGACAGGTTCCAAGATAATCCTGGAATAGAAGCAGATGCAAGACGATGAGCAAGTGCCCAATAGACACTAACAAAGATGTTGAATGGCTTAGGTACAAAATTGAAAAGAATAAGACAAAGAGATTGTAAACTAGAAACTAAGCAACTCAACATACAACAACAATAACATTCTTCTAATCAGATTTAGGATCTGTAAAAATTCAAAATTACATAGGAAAAAAATAAAAAGGATAATAATAATAATAAATAAATAAATAGGAATAGATGTAAATATAAAAATAAGTAACAAAATAAATACATAAAAAAAGGACTACTCAGAACATAATGTGGTAAAAAAAATATGAATATGACCTACTTCATTTGTTTGATCTGAATGTTGTCTGAACGAGAGCTTGTACATCCACCATTTACATTAAACTAAGAACGTTGTCATCAAAAATCTTGCATGAGAGGAGGAGGCAGTTGAGTAGCCATGGACGACTTGCCAACTAGTTATGGGGCATATCAAGTTTGGAGAAGTCCAGTTTACCAGTTGTAGAAAGTATGTATGTGTGACCGTGTACTGTAACTCTACTATGCATATCTTGCCGGCAAGTCATCCTTGGCTGCACCACATAACCTCATTCCCACATGCAAGATCCAAGATGAAAAGAAGCCCCAAGATAGGATTGGAAACGTCACTTCAGAAGTCAAAAAAATGTAAATAATTTTGTTTACTGGAAAAAAGGAGGCAACAAACAATCCTATCATCAACCAATGGTAGTTTAGCCCCCAGAATGCTATAAAACTGAAAGAAGGGAAAGGCAGGGACTTTCCCGAAGGAGGAAGACAGCACTTCTGCTAGGAACATCAAAAAACAAGAGACAGACAACTCTAAAAGCTTGGGAAACTAGTAGAGAAGAAGAAGGAGATTGGACAAGAAGCACTCCTGGCAGAGCTCGGACGAATAGGCTTTTGAAGCAAGACAGAATCCTATCATGAGGTGTTGTTTATAGAAGAAACACTGATGTGTAACTGTACAAGTATTAATGGTGCTTGCTTTTGCACAGTGAAGGGAACTCTGAAACTGTCCAACATGGGTCCTTATCCAGCAAAGTAACAGAAAAAGTTGAGTAATACGGGGAGCTCATGGAGACGGATGTGACACATGCATAGGTACCAAACCAAGCCTTAAGAGATCCATCCCTATCAAGTAAATCTGAGTAGCGTCACCCCATTCTGTTACTCAAAGAGTCGTCATTTAAGAGGCTTGCAAACACTCTTCACATGCGGTAATTGAGAGGTCTCTGGCCATTAACATGCAGAGCTTTTTTAAAGGGGAGTTGAACTAGGTGAGTAAATTTAATCAAACTGTAGTCATGTTGAAGGATTAATCCACCAAGTAGGCAGGTGGGAATCACCAGTTTAGATCAATAAGTTCCATTGGTTTAAATGCGCTTCTCTTGGATGATAGTGATGTATGAAGATGAGTGAACAATTATTTCATTACATTTAAGTTCCCATGTAAGTGTATAAAGAGAAGAGACACCCCTACTTTCCATACACATTCTTCTGTTCCTTTTAAGGGTAAAAGGCTTATGACCGCAGAATTATCTTGTTTACTGTTTCTTCTGCCCCCTAACTTGAAAATCTCTAGTTTGCATTCCATTCTCAGTTCAAATTGGAGCCATGTATTAAACAACATGCGTCTGATGACGAGAACAATTGAATTACACATTATTCACAGTGCCAACCCCCAAATACAGATATCCCTTTAATTTGAAAGGAATGGGGACAAAAAGGAAGTTTGTTTAGAGAGTTTTAGAAAGCGTAGTAATAATCAGCCAAATGAAGAAGATACGAGGCAAAAGTAACCATCTGGGTTGTCAATTTAACAGGAGGGCTCGCTCGGAGCCAACTCTTTGTTTGAACAATGAGATCGACTCATTTCCGGTTCACCTAGTATCCTAATTGAGCATCTCGAGCTATCCAGGTAGGTTTACTCATTTCACTCTTTACCTTCAACCTGTCAAATATATCGCACAAAACAACAATCTACCAATTAGAGTTATACTTCCAACGGACAATCCATAGCACAAAACCTAGTACAATTAAAAAGTGATGAGAGAAGGGAAGGAAATATGCTGCATTACCTTTTTCATCTTTTAGCCACCCCGAACCTACATGAACACTGAAGAACATTCTGTGGCACAAGAACTTGAAGAAATTCTAATAGTTGACTTCTATTCTCTCACCACAAGTATAATTGTGTCCAAGGTTTGACAGGACAAACCAAAAGGAGAAAATTGCAAAGGAGCAGCTTATCTTTTAGACACGGGAATGGCTAATAGATGTAAAATGCAACAAGTCCACATGTGTTCAGAGTGTAAACCTGGTTATGATGTCCTGGTAGGCATGCAAATTTGCAGTCAATCTATCTCCTTATATCCAAGCCAATACTAAGGTAGTGTCTTAGATGGCAGCGACATAAGTTTTTCAGCGCATGAATCCTGATCTACAAGACCCAAAGTAATGCATTCAAGATCACTACAAAGGCATATCCAAGCTCCATGACTACAAATGTCCTTAAATTGCAGCCGTAAAATCTGTGAAAGCATTCTGTTCACTTGAAGTTAAATAAAACAAACACTGCACAAGCTCAGATTCCAACCAAATATGTTATAATAAAAAGGGCAGTCTTCAAAACAAATTTCTTCACACAGAGGTTAAGATAACAAAGCTTCCTGCTTATGGAGATACATAAGAACACCAGTCCTGCAGTTCAAACACTATTGGAGTTCTTTCACATCTTAAAGAAACTAGCGGAATCCAACAACATATTAGAAAATTGAACCTAACAAAAGAAGTTGGTCGTCCGTATTACAAATCTCAAAGGAGGGAATAACGTGGTCTTTCAAACATTCTAGTAAATAAACGAGGCAACAAGCAGATGCCAGAATAAGAGGTTCATGGAAGCACAATAAGAGCTTGGTAATTTGTTGTCAGGGAGAGACAAGTTTCAATGATCAATAGTAGGCTCTCCGTATATAAATGGTCCTCTTAGGTGAGATCATCAAGGTTGGGCCATGAGTATGTCAAACCCTGGTACACTTGGTCTTCTGGTTTAGGCAGTAGGCTTCATCAAAAGTGGCAGTGGGCTGGCTTCAGGCTTCATATATCTCAGCTGTTTGGATGGGCAGGGAAGGCAACAAAGGTAAATATGAGCATCAGAACCCTATATAATGGGAGACTGGATAGGTTATGCTTTGACAGTATCATATTCTAGTATATGCTGGGCCTATATCAGCTGAAATTGTCGTGTTCAAAAAGACAGGAATTCAAAGGGAACCAAGTCTACCTGCAGACAGCCATCACCAAATCCTAGTAATAATCTTTTCGTCGTGAAACAGGGGCTTGGCCAGATAACCTGGTAATATCAGCTGCAAGTCAGGATTTAAAGTTCTGAAAGGCGGTACTCCATAAAAATGTCCACAGATAAGTAATGACCAATACTTTCTGTGACCACTAATTGAAAAAAAAAGCTAGGTTAAAAGATTTGCGCCAACAAAAAGTATGCATCGTTCAAATAGTAATGAAATAAGCTCAGCTCACTGAATTTTGAGGGATGAAATAAATTGCCTCCTGAAAAACTTTTACAATAAATGCCAACTCTCGAGAATAGTCCTGCCTGGTCCAATTTTTTGTAAGCACAGACAAGACACATGTAAGGAGTAAATAGTTTTCTTACCCAGAAGAACCAATTCGGCCCGAGGAATAACTTCCATATGCTCCATAAGCACCTCCACTACCACCAAGCTATAAAACAAAGATGAGAGAATTACTATCCATTTCTAATAGCTCCTGTTTGCAACATGCAGAACAGGGATGAACACATCCATAAATACCCAAGATTCAATCAAGTACGAAAAAAAAATACCATACACCAAAGTGCCTAGGTGTCTTATACTTAATGTACCTGTGAACTACTGTAACTACCATAAGTGTCATTAGCATCATAATCACTTGAACCATAACCACTAGAATACGAATGGCCACGTCCAGGCCTTTTTCCGTCTCTGGGATCATAATTCAAACCATCTGAACCATCAGCTGGAACATGAAGATATGGCAGAACTGGCAGGAATGTAGAAACTGCACCTTCCCTATCAAAAACATTTGCTCTCAATCGCTGACTTACTTGTATAAGGGCATCCTTGGCAACATCAAGGTCTCCAGATATCTAACAAATCAGAACAAAATTCATGATTTCTGGTAATCAATAACTTGAAAAGAATCATGGATGTTAATTACAAAATAAGAAAAATATAATCCTAGCCACCAGTAATACATTCCACATTACCTGTACCATCTCATCATCATCAGCAGCAATTTTGGGAAGGTTGTCCTTTCCAAGGATGCGGATATTAGCTTTAGTAAACTTTCTCATCTCACTTATGATTGATCCTCCTTTACCTAGGAGGCAACCAATACGGGAGGTAGGCACAAGTAGACGAGTTGTGTATGATATAAGGCCTGAATCTCTTTCAAATTTCTCACTACATCTTGGTTGCAGACGTAAGACTGCTTCTATAGTTGGAGAATATTGGTCATCAAAGATCTGAATAGAAGAAATTAAAAACTATCAGATTGTCAAGAAAAAAAATCCATTCAGAGATTAGGAAGAACAGATAAGTAAAATCAACATGTACCTCCTTAGCTGAAATAGATATCAAGCAATCATCTCCATCAGTTGTTGAGCTGTCAACTTTGATAATTGCTCCAGAATCCTTTCTGATCTGATTGATGACAGCACCACTTTTACCAATCACCCCACCAATATTTGCACTAGGACAAACAATGCGAAGTGAAAATTCTTTTGATGAAAGTTCATCTCTTGGAGCAGAGTATAAGGACCGCGACCAATCTGTAGTCCCTTTGTATCCTCCATAAGGATTCATCAGTGGAGCTATTCCAACAATTGGGGCTCCTGCAGTTGGGGCAATCAATGAACTCCCAGAAGAATACACATTTGGAACAGCTGAAACAAGTAAGTGCTGAGATCGTGATGGATTGTCATGAAGGCGAAATGCCATTTGATACAAGGCCTTTTTGACAACTCCAGCTTCACCAGTAACCTGAAGTGCACAATTAACATAAGAAAAGTTCTTTAAGGGATAGTTTAAAACAAACAACAACAACAACACTTGGTGATAGTCCCGCTGAAACGCAGGGTCTGAGCAAGAGATAGTTTAAGACTAGTAAATGAAGGGTTAACAATTCATTGAGAAAAAGCTTCTATAATCTGTTACATTATATAAAGGAGTCACTAATCACAATTCGTCCAAGAAGTGTTCTGCATAATATGAAGAGAAAAAGAACATAGTAGATTTTATAAAAGTGACTTTTTTGGATATACGGAAGAACATGAATTAAAATAGAGCACAACTTTTAATAATACTAAAAGCTAGATAGTTTTTAATCTTGTAACTCCAGTTAGAGTAATTACTTACAATAAGATGTCTCAGGAACCAAGAAGGAATAAGAGGAAGTAAAACACAAGTGTTTTAAAAAGGAAATTACAACTAGTACCTGCACAAGCTCATCAGTGCTCAACGCACAATTTGGTAAATGGTCATCCTTAAGTATGCGAATCTGTGCCCCAGTCTCACTACGGATGTTTTGAACTATTTGACCACCTTTTCCAATGATACAGCCTATTTGATCGGATGGCACAAGAAGTCTAGCAGTTACCTGCTGACCACCCTCAAATTCATCATCATCGTTCAAATCCTCTGCAATAACCTTCTCATGTACCCTGAACAGAGCGTCTTGAGCAGGACATATTTGGTTATCACCGTCTTCGTAGGAATTTGTCTCATCACTAGAGCTGTAAATAGTAACAACCCGTTCTTCACATCCCGGGACTGTCTCACCAATCCGAATTTTTGATCTCGTGTCTGCCCTTAATTGCTTGACTATCTCCCCTCCCCTTCCAATAATGCTTCCAATTTTCCTATTAGGGCAAAGGTAACGAAACACTGTATCCTGTGGATCAATAACAAAATGGTCTCTATCATCACCAGAATTTCTCCTCTTGTTTGACCCGCTATCATAGTCAGACTGAGAATTAGACCTCTTTCCATATCTATTCTTCTGACCCGACATTACCATAGAGAACTAACGTCTGCAACAAATGCACAGAGTAAGATGAATTCACATGGTCCACACCAATGCAATAAACAAGTATTAATCTTTAGCAAACAAGAATAGAAACACGAACTGGAACTTAATCCAGAGTACTAAACTAAAGCAATATACCAAACATTTAACACCTATACCAAACTATAACACCTAAAAGTAACACCAAAGACTCGACAACACAACCACAACTCCAATGCATTGAAGTTATATTCTCAAGGTTTAACTAAAGAATCCCTTCTGAAATAAACTATTAACAGAATAACCACTCTTTTTACTTAATATGGAAAGCCACAATTTTCAATTAAAAATAAAAATATAAAGGAAAAATCAAATATTTGCTATAGGATTCGCTGAACTTAACCAAAAACTCGAGATCTGAACGAAGAGGAAATATTAAACCCCAATTTACAGAAAATAAAAGGATCTCACAACGATAAGGGAACAATCGAAGATCATACAAAATGATGAGATCGGATAATGCTTGCCTGAGAATTGATGGTGTCGAAAGGGCTCTGTAGAGAGGTGATTAGATCGGTTATTTTGAGAAGGATTGGAAACAATATTCTTCTTGAGAGAGCCTGGCCCTTCGATTGATTTTTCTAGGGTTGGACCAATTAATTTAATTTTGATACCATAAGCAACAGAGCTGAAATCTTCAGAGGTTAATTTTTGCATTCCCCATACTACCCTTGTAAAAACGTCAAAACATTGGGCCACACGATTCTTTTAAGGATAAGAAAGTAAATCCATAAATACACATGTGACAAGAACATCCACACACAACAGACCAGTCCCAAAAACCCCAAACAAAATTCCCGGTAATTTCTAGACACCCAAACAAACGCCAACCTCCACCTGATTCAAGTTTCCTCCCTATGGATGTCAACCTCCGGGCAGCCCCAATGCAGGTACACGCAGACTCCGTCGAAGGTTTTGCATCTCCGGAACTTGCCAGTTAATTGAGCTGTGTAAGCCCTTCGGGAATATCGTCAACACCAAGTGCAATGTTGGCGCCAATCGGAATCAGGCCTTTGTCGAATTTGTAAGTTTTGGATCTTTTGTTGCTTGTTTGTTTCCCTTGAAAATCTTGCAAATTTTCAAATTTTATGGGAATGGAAATTCGTATAGCACGAATACTCTTAGCGCATTGGTTTTGGTTGTATATTTTTTTGCTTATGTGCCTGGTCAAGTTTTTTTCTTTGTTCTGAAACAATATTTGTGTGTTTTTATGGTTCCTGTTTGCAGTCAGACTTAAATAAGGCAATTCAAATGGTATCGTACTATGCATCATCTTCAGAGCCAGCGCAGGTTCGTGGTAAAACAGTTTATATTCAGTACTCTAATAGACATGAAATTGTCAACAACAAGAGTCTAGGCGATGTTCCTGGAAATGTGTTACTAGTGACTATTGAGGGTGTTGAAGCTGGTGATATGAGCGGTGATGTCAGTCACTTGGTAAGTTTTCTTCACCTGGTATTTAATTGTTATTACTGGAAACTTAGTTATTGGTTTCATTTGAGGGCATCTGAATGTAACAAAGCAGGCTAGAAATGAGCTCGTTTTTATAGTTGGTGAATATTCTATCGAAGGAAGAGGAACTATATTTAGGAGGCTAGCTTTAAACAATAATATTGTCATTTTTGGTACGTGCCACACTAGTCAATGTCTAAGTTGTCTTTGAAGACACAGAGTGACATTCTTAATGTCATTAGTTTTGTGCCATAATGGAAGTCCTTCCTACTCTTTATTCATTTGTGACCTAAACATTATTGTTGCCAGAATTTTCTGTATGGCAAAACAGATTATGTTTGTAATTTTATACACTGTGTGCTATTTCTGTTATTTGTTTGCTTTAAAGATGTTAAATTTAATGTACTTTGTTAGTTTAAGCGAATTCATATTTTTAATATCTATCTTCCTTTGACATCCTGTAAAAGAGTGGTGAAATGGCATAGCAATCTGCAATCCGATTGTGACCCATCTGAAATTTGCCTTGGAAATGTTTTGCTTCTATCGATCACATCTCCTGTGCTTAAATGAGACCTTTCTACTGCTCAAGCAAACTGGTTGTCTCATTTTCTTTCTTTTTTTATTCATCAAAGTCATTAAATTTTCAAGATGGTTGAATCACTGTGGCAATGCCTCATTGAATTTTTTCTGCTTGGTACAGTTTGGGAGAATTAGTATTCATGTACGGTTGCCCATTATGCACACATCTTTGATATATTGACCTTCTTTTCTACATTTGATTAGTCACTTCTTGGTATGGACCAAAATGTGTATTCTCAAATTCTTTTAACTATTGGGTATTAAGGTTTTTGTATTGAATGGCTCTTCAGGTGTTTTCTGCTTTTGGATTTGTACACAAGATTGCCACTTTTGAAAAGGCCGCTGGTTTTCGGGTGACATGTTAGAAGTTACTTTTGATTTTCTGAGTTTTTCATTTTCACTTTCAGATCACTGCTAAACCTACGGAACTTCATAACAGGCACTTATTCAATTCACTGATGCTGACACTGCATCTTCCGCAAGGAATGCATTAGATGGAAGAAGCATACCAAGGCATGCATATTATCATAAAGACAGTCATCTTTAATTTGAATTTTGAACTTGTCAAATGTTCTTAGTTTTGTTTCTTTTATCCTGCCATGGTAACACCAATTCAGGTACTTGCTTCCTGAGCATGTTGGCTCATGTCACCTGCGGATTTCATACTCTGCTCATACTGATCTTAATATTAAGTTTCAATCTCGTAGGAGCAGGTAAATAAGGTTCCAAGCTGTCAATGCTAATATTTGTTATCCTGTCTGTGACCCAAATATCATTATTACTTGTTTACATTATTCATTCAGCACTTGGCTTCTTGCTAATTGGTGTTCGTGCTTTTTTCTCCTAGGGGGTTAGTGAAGCCTGGTAGCCAGAGCACAGAGGTGTCATCATGTCCACTTAGTAATTTTCTTCATCTTTTGACTGTAGTTTAATTGCCTTTGTGCATGGCATCATAGACAGTTCACCTTACTTTTGCCTAGAATGAAGCACTACATATCTGACAAAAGATTATAAATTACATTGCATGCTCTTATGTTGCCTTAAGTGTTGTTTTTAATATATCTATTGGTTTCTTATATACTTCCCTAAGTCCTGGAATATTTATTTTAGCTTCCTTCTTTTATGATTAAACTTTTTGAGTATTTTAGCTCTTTTCCTTGCCTGATGAATTGAGAGGTCTATTACAATCATGTGACATGAATACTCAAGATTGATCACCTGATATAAATGAAAAGTGATCACACAATGCAAAATTTTTCTTTTGGGCCATCCTTGTATGTCTTTAGTTGATATTTTCTTGTTTCTTTTGGACCCTACACAGTACATATATTCTAAATCTGTTCATTTTTGTGATCCTTTGACCTTTGCTTATTTTTATGTTTTCTTAAATCTGATGAATTGAGAGGTCTATTACGATCATGTGACATGAATACTCAAGATTGATCACCTGATATAAATGAAAAGTGATCACACAATGCAAAATTTTTCTTTTGGGCCATCCTTGTATGTCTTTAGTTGATATTTTCTTGTTTCTTTTGGACCCTACACAGTACATATATTCTAAATCTGTTCATTTTTGTGATCCTTTGACCTTTGCTTATTTTTATGTTTTCCTATATCTCTGTGTACTATATTTATTCTTTATTCTGTTTAGCATGTTTTTTGTATTGATGTTTTCTGCATGGGGATTGTTGCTAGTGCTTAGCAGCCTGTCTTGATTGATACATGTGGTTGCCTGATACCTTTTAGGGACTACACAAATCCACATCTCCCTGTAAATCCCACTGCAATGGAGGGACCTATGCAGGTACTTCCATGTGTACTCTTTTGTTAAATACTTTTTTGTTTTTTGGTGTTATGTATCCTTTAACAAGCTGTCATCTCCGGCCTCCTGTAGGTCCTGATGGAAAGAAGAAAGAGCCTGAAAGTAATATGCTCCTTGCTGCAATAGAAAATATGCAGTATGCTGTGGCAGTGGATGTTCTTCACACAGTAAGTAGTGCCCTTACTCATTTCTTCGTCATGAATTGCTATTTTGGTGTGAAATATTCTCATATATGTTGTGGCTGTTTGATCTGTTACAGGTATTTTCTGCTTTTGGTACTGTCCAGAAGATTGCAATATTTGAGAAAAGTGGTGGAACACAGGCACTGATTCAATACCCTGGTATGCTTCCTTCTGCAATGTATACTGATCAGTATGATGATTGAAACTTGTTTAATGAATTTCTTTGCTGCAGCTGTTTCATGTACAGGGTTATTTCAGTTGAAATGAAATGCTTCTCACTTGTTAATTTTCATCTTTGGCTATACTAAATTTCCTTTTACAACTCTGCTTTTTAGGCAAAATAATTTTGTTACTGGAATATGATAGACCTCTTATTCATCTCACGTATTCTAGGAAAAGAAGGCCCATGAATGAGGGGACAATTGGCTGATCCTAGAGCAAACATATGGCATTTTGTTATCTTTCCCTTTCATTACGTTATTGTTATATTGTTATGTTTGTTATGTCGTTACTTTCGAATCTAGAAAAGTTACATATAGGCTGTCACTAGGAGCGAGGACATGTGAATTTGTTTATTGTTAAGGAGAGCCGCAGTACTCTCGAAAGGCTGCTACCATTTTACGAAATTCCCTTTTCCGTAATACTACAAGAGTTGATTGAATCTTGTTGTTCTTTTACATAACGTAGTATCCTATTGGAAATTGGTATCAGAGCCAGCAAGCCATGTCTCGGAAGAACTTTGATAGTAAAATGGAAGCAATTGAGAAAGAATTGGAAGGAATCAGAGAAGAGTTAAGTAAGATTCCAGTAGTGGAAAGAGTTGTTGAGAGAATTTTGGAGATAGAGAAGACTCTCACGACACTCTCCCAAGGAGTGACCTAGATAATGGCCACAATTAGTGAACAATAGAGAACGGTGCAAGGGGGAAGTGAATCTCTACGTAAAGGAAAGAATGTTGAACGGGAAGGAGGGTCTAGCTAGGTTGAAAAAGAAAAGAATGAGAGAGTACATATGGGAGTGGAAGAAAGGGTAAGTGTGGTTATGGTGGCACATACCCAGCAGTAAATGAAAAGGTTGGGCGGGAGATGTTTGGGAACTCAGAATCATGGCATACTGGGAGGCGTCTTGAGATGCCCTTATTCAATGGAACGAATCCGGAAGGCTGGTTATATCAAGCAGAAATGTTCTTCGAAATGAATCGAATGAGCGAAGTTGAAAAGTTAATGGTGGCTGGAATCAACTTCGAAGAGGATGCTTGCACCTGGTTTCGATGGACTGATGTGAGAACACCATTCGGTAGCTGGAGTGATTTAAAACAACAATTTGTCCATAGGTTCGGCCAAACTCAAACTGTGAACTTGTGCGAAGGGTTTTTAGATATTAAACAACATGGGTCAGTGGCCAACTATCGAAAGGAGTTGGAGAAACTTTTAGCACCGCCAACGGCGCCGCCTGTGGAGTTGTTAGAATCCACTTTTGTGAAAGAGTTGAAAATAGAGATCAAAGCTGAACTTCGTTTGATGAACCCGATGGGGCTTAAGGCCCTTATGAATACAACCCAGATGATTGAAGAAAAGAATTGGACCATCAAGCAAAAAGGAAGCACATCGGGACCTATTTCTCTTAAACCCAATCAATGGGGAGAAGGGAAAGGACTTATGGGTCGGAACATGAACTAGGAGGGAGAAGCCAAGGCTCCAAACTGAGGAACCTTCTATAGCACTCGGGTCATGCCGCAAACTTGAGAACCAGCAAGACCTCCAGCAGAAGGAAGCCGACGACAGATCCAGCTCATTGAGGCCTAGATCCGAGACAAAAGGGCACTGGGGTTGTGTTATTCGTGTGAAGAAAAATACCGGCCAGGCCATGTGTGTTGGAAGGAGCTTCAAATTTTGCTCATCACCTATGGAGAAAGAGAAGAGGAGGTGGTGATATGGAACCGAAGGATGACGAGTAGATTTTAGGGGACAAGACTGAGAGTGCGGAACTACACATGACAGAAGCTGTTGAACTATCCCTAAATTCAGTGCTTGGCCTGACCACTCGAGGCACCATGAAGATGAGATGGACGTTGGTTGGGATAGACGTGACGGTGATGGTCGATTGTGGAGCTACCCATAATTTCCTTTCTCTAGAGATCATTGAACTACAGCTACCCCTTATTTCCACTTACAATTACAGGGTAATTATGGGTAATGGTCTAGCAGTTAAAGGGAGGGGCATTTGCAAGGCAGTAAGGATTGAGGTTTAGGGAATAACAATCATTGAGGATTTTCTACCTCTACAATTGGGCAGTATGGATATAATTCTCAGTATGCAATGGCTGGGAAGTATTGGGAATATGGAGGTGAATTGGAGTAACTTAGTAATGGAATTTTGCGTTGATGATTCTCGAGTGGTGCTAAAAGGAGACCCTAGTTTATGCAAGAGAGGAGTTTCATTGAAGACCATGACTAAGGCAATCCAACAAGGAGTGGGGTTGATTGTGGAATTATGTCAAATGGAGTTTCTTGGAGAAATTACTAGTGACAAATGGGCAGTTTTGGAAATGGTCCAGCGAGTGCTAAGGAATCATCGAAAGGTATTCCAACCTATCACAGAACTACCTCCTAAAAGGGACATAGACCATGTAATTAACTTGGAACCGAGAACGTCGCCAGCTAATGTTAAACCCTATCGTTACCTACACTATTAGAAAAATAAATCGAGAAGATGGTCAAGGAAATGATTGTAGCAGGAATTATTCAACCTTCCACCAGCCCTTATTCAAGTCCTGCACTACTGGTTAAGAAGAAGGATGGGAGCTAGCGCTTTTGTGTAGATTATCGAGTGCTTAATCGAGTGACAATAAAAGATCATTACCCGATACCGGTAATTGACGAGTTACT
The DNA here is from genome assembly GCA_026413575.1 of Erythroxylum carthagenense. Lineage (NCBI taxonomy): Eukaryota > Viridiplantae > Streptophyta > Magnoliopsida > Malpighiales > Erythroxylaceae > Erythroxylum > Erythroxylum carthagenense. Next base: position 17,299,767 of record JANZLD010000008.1, on the reverse strand, counting down.
AGAGGAGTTACTTGGAGTTAAGCTCTTTTCAAATTTGGATTTAAAATCAGGCTATCATCAGATTTGGATAAGGGTGGAAGACATTCTAAAGACGACATTTGGAACTCACGAGGGTCACTACGAATTTGGGGTGATGCCCTTTGGGCTATCAAACACCGCGGCAACTTTTCAGCCCTTGATGAATCGTGTGCTTCTTTCTTTCCTGAGGAAGTTTGTCTTAGTTTTCTTTGACGATATATTAGTCTATAGTAGAGATGAAAGGGCCCATGCTGAGCACTTGGATAAGGTGCTTACCACCTTGACAGAACATCAGCTTCTTCTAAACGAGAAGAAATGTGTGTTTGGGCAGAGGAAGATTGAAGATTTGGGGCATTGGGTGACAGACCAAGGGGTTGAGGTGGATAAGGAGGAAGGTTAGACTAATGGTAAATGGGCCTACACCATCAAACTTGAGGGAACTCCGGGGCTTCTTAGGCCTTATAGGTTCCTATAGGCGATTTTTAAAAGGGTATGGAAATATAGCGTGGCCATTGACACAGCAATTGAAGAAGGACTCTTTCCATTGGAATGCAGAAGCAGAAAGGGCATTCCAACAATTGAAAGAAGCTATGACACTTGTTCCCACCTTGGCTTTACTTGATTTTGCCAAGCCTTTTACTTTGGAAACCGATGCTTCAGGTACAGGATTAGGTGCAACTTTGTCTCAAGATGGTCGCCCTATTGCTTTCTTCAGCCAATCGTTGTCAACACGCAACCAACTAAAGTCAATATATGAACGAGAGTTGATGGCTATTGTGTTGGCACTACTTGTTAGGACAACATTTTGTGATTCAAACTGATCAAAAAGTTTGAAACATTTGTTAGAACAGAAGCTTATACAGCCAGAATATCACAGGTGGGTTGTTAAATTAATCGGGTCTGGGAAAGGAAAATGTTGCAGCTGATGCCTTATCCCGAATCTCTTAGCCTGAGGCATTTAAACTGGCTGCTATATCTATTCCAAGGGTGTTAGACAGTGATTTAACACAAAAAGAAGTGGCTGAGGACTCCAACTTTGCCGAGATAATTCAAAAATTGCAAGACAGCATAGAGGAATTGCCTGGTTATTCTTTGCAACATGGCATTCTGTTGTATAAAGGGAGAATGGTTCTGCCCAACAATCCCAGTATTTTGCCTACCTTGATACACGAGGCCTACCTTGACACACGAATTTCATACTAGTCCAATTGGTGGACATTCTGGATTCTTGAGGACCTATAAAAGATTTAAAAGTGAGTTGTTTTGGAGAGGTATGAAGGAGGATATTTGGAAATTTGTAGCTGAATGTACCATATGTCAACAGAATACGTAACTGCCTCTCCCTCGGGACTACTCCAACCTCTTTCCATTCCTAATAGAATTTGGGAGGATATTTCTCTTGATTTCGTGGAAGGCCTTCCGAAATCAGTGGGCTATAATTCCATTTTGTGTTTGTCGACAGGCTAAGTAAGTATGCGCATTTTCTGCCTTTAAAACACCCTTTCACAGCGAAGTTGGTGGCTGATATTTTTGTTCGGGAGATTGTTCGACGTCATGGAATGCCCAGGTCTATTGTTTCAGACTGTGACAAAGTTTTCATGAGCAATTTTTGGGAAGAAATATTCAGACCACAGCGGGCTGTCCTACGGCGGAGTACAGCTTATCATCCCCAATCTGACGGTCAGACCAAAGTTGTAAACAGAAGTGTAGAGACCTATCTGCGTTGCTTTGCAGGCTCTCAACCGATGAAGTGGAGTTCTTGGCTTCCAGGGGCAGAACACTGGTATAATACTTCCTACCATGTATCTACTAACATGACTCCCTTCAAAGCTGTATATGGAAGGGATCCCCCACCTTTAGTGCATTTTGACAGTCAAACTACAAGAGTAGCTGACTTGGAGAATCAGCTCAAAGAAAGAGATGCAATTTTGGAAGAACTCAAGCTCCATCTTGCAAAAGCTCAAGTGAAAATGAAGGTGCACGCAGACAAATATCGGAAAGACATTCAATATGATGTGGGTGGTATGGTTTTCCTCAAATTGAGGCCTTATAGAATGTGCTCTTTGGCTAAAAAACAGAATGAAAAACTCTCACCAAAGTTTTTCGGCCCTTATCGCATTCTAGAGCGGATTTGAGCAGTGGCATATAAACTTGATTTACTGGTTGGTACTAACATCCACCCGATCTTTCATGTCTCCCAACTCAAGAAGGCCCGTGGATTTCATCAGATCAGTCAGCCCCTTCCACCTCAATTGACTTCAGACATGGAATGGGTTGTGACCCTAGAGAAGTTACTGCAGTGGCGTGACACCGTGAGGGGCAAAGAAATCTTGGTTAAATGGTGTGAACTACCTGATTTTGAAGCTACTTGGGAATCTCGTGAGGCAATCCAACAACAGTTTCCTAATATTAACTGTGAGGACAAGGTGGAACTCGACGGGGAGGGTAAGATAGACCTCTGATTCGACCCACGTATTCTAGGAAAAGAAGGCCCTTGAATGAGGTGACGGTTGGTTGATCCTAGAGCGAACATATGGCATTTTGTTATCTTTCCCTTTCATTACGTTATTGTTATTTTGTTATGTTTGTTATGCCGTTACTTTCGAACCTGGAAAAGGTACATATGGGCTATTGCTAGGAGTGAGGACATGTGAATTTGGTTGTTGTTAAGGAGAGCCACAGTCCTCTCGAAAGGCTGCTACCATTTTACGAAATTCCCTTTTTCGTAATACTACAAGGGTTGATTGAATCTTTGTTGTTCGTTTACATATCGTAGTATCCTATCAGAATATTATGCAGGCATGAAAGTTGGATTACTTTTAATTTGTGAGACCCACTAGACTTCATAGAGTACATGTGTTTCTAGCAGATCTTTTCACTATACCCTTCTCCATGCTGACTGTTACTGTTGATATGCTGCCGATTTACAAGAATTGCCATTTCTTTTCCTTGGAAGATATCATATAGCATTAGGTGAAAAACAGCATTATGTGTAGCATTAGAGGGACACTGCATTTATGATGGTGGCTATTGTAAGCTTCATCTATCATCCTCTCGTCGTACTGATCTCAATGTAAAGTTATAAATATGTGTTTTTATCTTCATGAGAAAGAATAAAAGGAAAAAAAAATAAAAGATGCGATTAGAGGAAACATGCATCTGTTGTTGCTTAATTGAATGTATGTTCCTTCATACTTGAACTTTGATGTCGTTCAATACAGTTTTGATTCCCCACTTAGTGGAGACTTGATAAGAGAATTGAAGCTGTTACTGATTTGTTTTGAATTTCTTGGATTGATAAGAGAATTGAAGCTGGTACTGATTTGTTTTGAATTTCTTGGATGTAGGCTTACGGTGAGAAAAGTAGAGACTATACCTTACCTGATGCGAGTTTGCTATCAGCAACACAAGTTTCAGGTGTCGCTGCCAATCAAACTACCAGATTCCTCAGGCTACTTTAATGTACCCAGGGAACAGCTATACGACCACGGCTGCTGCTACAGCTCCAATTCATACAGGTCAAGTGCCAACTCAGGTTCCTACTGGACAAATGCCAGCTTGGGGTTCGACCCTGCATTCTAGCGGACTCTATGTCTCAGTTCCAGGTACTTTTTCTGATCAAACATATCCGATGCCTCCAGGCCCAGCCTACGCTGCTGCCGCAATTCCAAATGGTTTCTCTCCCTATTCACAAGGGAGTCCAGTTTCTCCTGCCATAACTTCGATGACGATGACTCGACCAAATAATGTTCTCCCTGGCGGTGTTTCACATACAGCTCAGCCTGCCTATTATGGCCGATGATCCTTTTGAGCAGATAATGTCTTTTCTATACTTTTGTAATGATAATACTTTCAAATGTTTAAGGTTCGCAGTTATTTTGACGTTTTCCATATATCATTAAAAGAGAAGTTAAATTACCATAGTTCCAATTACCCATTGTTTTTCCGGTGTGGTGCAGTAAGGCTGGTGGGTGTGTCCAACTTAGAACTCCTTTTTCCGGAGTGTACTATACTATAAATTGAGAGTAAGCCTTAAAAAATAATCAGTAAAGTTGTTCACACGTAAACAGTTAATTTTTTTTTTTGTTTGTAAAAATACAAATAGAAAGTTGTGTAAATTATAATGGTTTTCAGATTTTCGCGAGGTTTTGTTCAATAACTACGGTAACTTTAACTGTACTATGAATTCTTTAGTTCTAGCTAATGTTGAGCCATACAGTATATTGAAATGAGAGTGTTTATGTTGAAAATTTATAAATTGTTATTTTACATCGAAAAAGATACAAGTACGAAAATGATTTGTGTGTAAAAGATCTATATTTTTAAAAAGTTTTTTTAATAAAAAATAACTTGATTTTGAAATATTTTTAAAAATTCATTTTTCAATTTTTTATGCTTTCTTTTAAACTTTGAATAAAAAAATAAGTACAAAACATAAACGATAAGAATATAACATATTAAATCAAATATTATTTATATGATGATTCAATTTAATTATTAAACTTGAACATAATTAATTCAATTTGACACAAAATAATTATTTATTATAATTATTTTAAGTTATTAATTTAAGTTGAATTTAATGTATTTAGATCAAGTTTAAAAACTAAATTGGATTATCATATTAATGACATTTAATTAGTTTACGTTGATATTCATACTACGCATGTTTCATTGTTATTTTTTAATCAAAGATTAAGATAAGGAATTTTTCAAAAAAAAAATTAGAAGAAAATTCTTTGAGAATTTTAAAAATTAAAGAATTTTTCCAAAATTTTTATCATACAAGAGAGGTCTATGTCATTTTCCTTGATTTATATATAAAAAGAAGAATTAATTTAAAATTTTGAGTTGAAATGTAAAGTTCTAGTTACATATGAGTTTATTTGGAATTAATCTAATTACATATGACTTTATTTGGAATTAATCTAAATTTTCAATTCTTTTAAAAATTTATAAATTTGGGTCAAACTTCTAGGTTTGGATTAAATAAATATTAATTTATAAAATGACTTAAATAATTGTAAACTAACTATGCATTAGGTTGAGGGGTTGTATACATGAATTTAATTATGAAGGGTAAATATTAGAAATTCATAAATAGAAATATCTTATAAGATATATGAAAATTCATAAATAGAGCCATCTTATAAAATTTATAATTTATTATCTAAGATTTTAAATTGAGATATGGTTAGTAATGAAAGTGGTTGGGCTAGCCCAGGTTGGTAGAGTTTCAAGATAAAGGCTTGGGTATTAGTTTGACTGAGTCTTAGGTAGGCCCAATCAAGTCTCACGCCAAGATTTTACAACGAAATCACTGTCCAAACCAACTACTCACTGCGGCAAAATCCTCAACAACGGAACCATTTTTCTTCTCCCTCTCATCGTCTCCTACCCCATCAATCAATAAAGTAACTGCTTTTCTTCTCCCTCTCGTTGTCTCCTACGCCATTAATTCCTATATCGTCCTCTATTGTAGTTATTTTTATGAAATGAAACAGAGTACAACCGTTGTGCGTTAAATATAATTGTAAAGAGAAAACCAGAAGAGAGAGAAAGAAGGAGAGAAACACAAGAGAGAGAGAGAGAGAGATACACAAAGAATATTAGAGAAGAAAGACAACATTCATTCTGTTGCATGCCTCCTATTATCTGTTACTACAACGTCTTTAATACACGTAAGGGATTACTAGTATAAGGGCTGATTTTTTATAACAATGGCGTGAGTTTATTTAAACGAAGATGTAGTACTTAGAACGACGATGTTTCCATTAATTCTTCAGCTCATCTAAAATTCCTTGGTGGAGTTGTCTTCTTCATTTTTCTTTGCAATAATCCCCTTCTCTTTCAAATCCTTGTCTACCAAATTGTCCTCTGGAAATCGTTTCCATAGTTCAGAAAGATTTTCCCAGGAGGCGTTATTACTTCGACCCGAGTCTAAGTGAGGTTCCATCCTAAAACTAATTGGTGATAGGTGGAGTAGCCCACTAGACTTATATGTTACTCTTCTTTCCTCTCTTTCTCCAATGTGGGACAAACTCTCACTTTATATTTCAACACGTTATTACTTCGACCCGAGTCGTCATCTCCAATGACCACATAAATTGCAATTGTTTCTTTTTACTCTTATGGCCTAGACTATATTTTCATCGCACCAGAAACAAAGCCCTTGTGCTCGCTTATCGTCGAACTCTTTACTATTAATGTGTTTAGTAGGTTTAAAAGGTTTTCCTGATGATGAGGGCGATGTAGATGTTGGTGTAGGTAGCATTCCATCAAAGCTAGAGCTTCGATTTATGTCTTTTGTGTGTTGTAGTCTCAAAACTGTGTTCGGACTTCCATCAATGCTCCCGGTCCTCATCGTGTTTCCTTGACTTAGCAGAGTATTTATGTCAGACAACACTATAGCTTTTTGCTTGCGAGCTAATTGTAGGCTTGATGCAATGAATGAGGTTCACGTAACTCCAATTTCAGGTTTGAGTCCATTCATAAAGGACCCAATCTAGTACTCCTCCGGTAATGATAATCTGTTTGAGTAGTGATCAAATTGAGCACAATAATCCAACACTGTCCCATCATATTTTAAGTCTTTGAAATCCCCATCTAGATCATCAAAGATTTTCACATCAAATCTCTATTCAAGGCCTTAGTAAACTGAGACCAGATCTTCTGTCCAATTTTATGGTGTCCTATTCTATCCAGTGAATCTCAGTCATTCATTTATGTGGATCCCATGCGGGATCCACATAAATAAACGTGGGACCCGCATAAATAGATGGCTGAGATTCACTGGACAGAATAGGACACCATAAAACTGGACAGAAGATCTGTTCTCTAGTAAACTCCTCCCAATCGACCATTTTTTTCCTTATTACGATTTTTGATGTACAACTGGTACCACTCTTGAGCCCTTTCGTCCCTATGCAAAATGACTATATGCATCTTTGTTTTTTTCTCTGAGTGTGATCTAGCTGAAAAAATTGTTCACGACGGTACAATCTTAGTTTAACATTTTCGCTATCAAATAAAGGGAACTCAATATGACTCAACCCCGTTGGTGATGAGTTTTCATCCTTCTTTGCCCTTAGTTGATTACTATAAGATGTAGGTTCTGATAGCTTTGAAACTGTATCCTCTGGTTCTCTTCCTTGCTTCTGCAAAAATTGCAAAAGCATAGCTCGTAATTCAAACATTTCCTTCTCCATCTTCTAAACTTTGTTTTGAATTTCGGAATGTTAGATTATTTTATGTCCCATGTAACTTATAGTTTGAGTGACATAGAACAGAAGTTATGAATGGAACAAGAACGTTTAAACTTCGTTTAGGTGTTTAATTAATGTCATTTGATTGGACGAAAAGATGAACAAGAAAGACAAAGCCAAATTTTGGAACCAAATTTGTGTTTCGAAAATTGATGATGTTCCGAAAACATAAATAAGACCTATTTATAATGGCCAAAAACCCTAATCTGAATCCTAACAAGATTAGGAAAATAAAAGACCAAAAAAAATAGAAATAGAAAATAGTTTTTTTTGGCTCCTAAACAATGAAATTTAGGCCTTTTTTCGCATCCTGCTGCAAACCTTGCCGCGATCAAGATCTTCCATGTAATTCAAAGCTAACTGGTTTGCATCATTCCCTTCCACTTATAAAGAACTCGACCTCGAGTTGAAGTGAATCACATGTTAATATATTGAACAATAATATGATCAAGATATACAAGAAGGGGGGGTTGAATTGTGTTAAACTTTTTGTTAATCCCTTCAAAGAAACAATTACTTGTTCTTTCAAAAACTTATCGAAAATCAATTCGTAACTAGTTTGAAAAACTTTGTTAATATTGAAAACTACGATTAAGTAAAGTAAGAGTTAGAGAGAGAAACACAGCAATTTATCCTGGTTCACCCCAAATCGTGGGCTACGTCCAGTCCTCAGATATCCTTATGAGATTTCACTATCTCTGAACTGTTTACAAGTATTCTTTTCGACTGAGCCTCTCCAGGTCTCTTTACAGCAAGTATTCTTTTACTCTTAGCCTCTTCAGGCTATCTGTAACAC
>JANZLD010000008.1:17265209-17276284 GCA_026413575.1 Erythroxylum carthagenense | reverse complement strand
ACTGTAATATGCTTGATTGTCCATTATAGTATTATATATGCATCATAATAGGTTACTTCTATGTATTTAAATTTCACTCAAAGGGGAATTTAAATGCATAATCAAAGTTTATTAATTAGTTTGAATCCATTTAGGTTTATTCAAAGCATTAATGCGTGGACTATATGATGTATTTGCAGCATCTACTAGTTTGTTTGCCTTAGGAAATGGCTTAATCAAGTTCAATGGTCTGAACTACGGAGATTGGTCTGAACAAATCTAGTTCCAACTGGGTATAATGGATTTGGACTTAGCCATAGTTTCAGACGTAAGACCCGTAGCCACAATTGAGACTAGTTCTGAAGCTGACAAGTCTTATTATAAGGCTCGGGAATGGTCTAACAGGCTAAGCTTAAATTTGATGCGAATGACAATCGCAGAAAATGTGAAGCCATCAATGCCTAAGACAGATAATGCAAAGGAGTTCATATTAAAGCTTAAGGAATACTCCCAATCAAATATAGCTGACAAGTCCATAGCAGGGACTTTAATTAGTGAGCTAACAACTAAGATGTTTGAATGGTCATAGCCCATTCATGATCATATAACTCATATGTCAAACCTAGCTGCAAAGTTGAAATATATGGGTATGGATGTGAGTGAGTCCTTTCTGGTACAGTTCATAATCAACTCACTTCCTCTAGAGTTTGGCCAGTTCCAAGTGAATTATAACACTATTAAAGAAAAATGGAGCCTTCAAGAAATTAAGGCCATGTTAGTTCAGGAGGAAGGGAGATTGAAGAAAATAAAGGAACACTTCGTTCATCTCACGTTTTATCAAGGTGCTAGTAACAGCAAGAATAAACCACGACAGAAAGACAAAAATAAGGACAAAGCTCTTAACAAAGTTAATGAGGGTCAAATCAAGAAAGATAAGAGACGTCACTTCTGTAAGAAGCCTGATCACTTTTAGAAAGATTGTCCTAAAAGAAAGGCTTGGTTTGAAAAGGAAGGTACATACTATGTCTCGGTATGTTTTGAATCAAATCTTATTGACGTATCTAAAAATACTTAGTGGTTAGATTCTAGTGTAACTACTCATGTGTCACATGTTAAACAGGGATTCCTTTCAATCCAGACCATAAACAGAATGGAAAAGCTTTTGTATATGGGGAACATAATGAAGGCACGAATAGAGGGGATTGGGACGTACATATTGATCTTGGACACTAGGTGTTACCTAGATCTAGAAAAGTGTCTTTATGTTCTTGAATGTGCTAGGAATTTAGTTTCTGTTGTAAAATTAGATGATGTGGGATTTCAATTTAAGATTGAAAATAGTGTTTTTTCATTGTATAAACATAAGTACTATTATGGTTCTAGTACATTAATTGAATGTTTATATTGTTTCAATCTTGATGTTGATTTTGCTGAATCTCTGTTTCATGTTGACCATATTATAGGAAATAAACGTAGTGCACATAATGAATGTTTTGCTTTTTTATGACATAAAAGATTAAGTCATATATCCAAAGAAAGGGTATAAAGGTTAGTGAAAAATGAAATCTTACCTCCATTGGATTTTGTTGACTGGGATATATGTGTGGATTGTGTTAAAGGTAAGCAAACTAAACATATATCGAAGCATCCAGCCATAAGAAGTAAAGCATTACTTGAATTAATACACACTGACATCTGTGGTCCTTTCGACGTTCCTTCTTGGGGTGGCGAAAAATATTTCATTACCTTTATTGATGACTTCTCACGATATGGATATATTTATTTGCTACATGAGAAGTCTCAGTCTGTGGACATCTTAGAGGTGTTCATTAATAAGATAGAAAGACAGTTAGATAGAAAAGTAAAGATAGTGAGGTCTGATAGAGGTGGTGAATATTACGAAAAATTTAATGAAAGTGGACAATGTCCAGGTCCATTTGCAAAGTTTCTTGCCAATCGAAGCATATGTGCGCAATATACAATGCCTAGTACACCACAACAAAATGATGTAGCTGAAAGGAGAAATCGTACTCTTATAGAAATGGTTAGGAGCATGTTAAGTAATAGTACTATACCTTTATCATTGTGGATGTCTGCATTAAAGACCGCTGCGTATATGCTAAATAGGATTCTTAGTAAGACAGTTCCTAAGACACCTTATAAACTGTGGATAGGAAGGAAACCTATTTTATGACACCTTCACATTTGGGGTTGTCCGGCAGAAGTAAGGCTGTATAATCTACATGAAAAGAAGCTTGATGGGAGAACCGTTAGTGGTTATTTCATCGGCTATCCCGAAAAGTCAAAGGGGTATAGATTTTATTGTCTTAACCATAGTACGAGAATAGTTGAGTCTGGTAATGCTAAGTTTATTGAGAATGGTCAAATCAGTGGGAGTGGAGAACCATGAAAAGTGGATCTTCACAAAAATCGAGTATAAACTACTCCAAGATAAGTAGAAACTACCACATCAGGCGTGATTCCACCGGTTGTTATTCCTTTTGTTGCATCACATATACGCAACATAATGCAACAACAAATTAATCTTCCACTTCCACAAATTGAACATTTTAATGACGAACCAACTAATAATGATCAAGTAATGTCACAAAACATAGCATTACGAAGGTCTGTAAGGCAAAGAAGACCAGCTATCTCAAGTGACTATAAAATTTACTTATGTGACCATGAATGTGACTTAAGCATTGATAAAGATCCAGGCTCGTTCAAACAAGCCATGGAATGTAATAATTCTAAAAAATGGTTCAATGCTTTGAAAGAAGAGTTAAAATCAATGGATGACAACAATGTCTGGGAATTAGTTAAATTGCCAGAAGGTGCAAAGCAAGTGGTTTGTAAATGGGTCTTTAAGACCAAATGTGAATCACAAGGCAACATTGAAAGATATAAAGCCAGACTTGTTGCCAAATGTTACACTTAAAAGGTTGGTATTGACTATAAAGAGACCTTCTCTCCAGTTTCAAAGAAGGACTCTTTTAGAATTGTTATAGCACTGATGGCCCATTATAATTTAGAGCTTCACCAAATGGACGTAAAGATCGTCTTTCTAAATGGTAAATTGGAAGAAGAAGTATATATGGATCAACTGGAAGGTTTTGTGACCACAGGAAAGAAACGATTAGTGTGTAAATTAAAGAAGTCAATATATGGACTGAAGGAAGCTTCCCGACAATGGTATTTTAAGTTTAATGATATCATTACGTCTTATGGTTTTGTAGAAAACACCGTTAATCGGTGTATTTATATGAAGGTTAGTGGGAGCAAGTTCATTATATTAGTCATATATGTTAACGATATCCTTCTTGCTGCGAATAATGTTGTTTTGTTATATGATATAAAAAATTTCTCTCTAATAATTTCGAAATGAAAAATATGGGTGAGGCATCCTATGTGATAAGAATAGAAATATTCCGGGATAGATTACAAGGATTGTTAGGATTGTCTCAGAAAGGATATATCGAGAATGAACTAGAAAAGGAGAAATGCTCTGCAGGGATAGTTCCAATTAAAAAAGAGAACAAATTTAGTCTGATGCAATGTCCACGAAATGATTTAGAACGTAAGGACATGGAGTCTATTCCTTATGCGTCAGTAGTTGAGAGCATAATATATGCTCAAACATGCACTAGGCCAGATATCAGTTTTGCTGTTGGAATGCTAAGACGATATCAAAGCAATCCTGGAATAGACCACTGGAAAGCTGCAAAGAAAATCTTTAGATATTTACAAGGCACCAAGGATTATATGCTCACATATAGCAAATCAACCCATCTCGAAGTCATAGGTTACTCGGATTCAGACTATGCCAGTTGTGTAGACTCACAGAAATCTACATTCGGTTACATGTTCCTATTAGCTGGAGGAACAGTTTTGTGAAAAAGTGAAAAGCAGTCCGTTATTGCTACTTCCACTATGGAGGCTGAATTTATGGCATAATTTGAGGTCACGGTTCATGGATTGTGATTGCGTAACTTTATCTTAGGTTTTGGTCTTGTCGACAGTATTAGCAAACCGTTAAGAAGTTATTATGATAATTCTGCAGCCGTTTTCTTCTCTAAGAATGACAAATATTCAAAGGGTGTGAAACACATAAATTTAAAGTATTTATCTGTGAAAGAAGTGCAAAAATATAAAGTGTCAATTGAGCATATTGGTACTGATCTCAACATAATGGATCCATTAACGAAAGGCTTACCGCCCAAAACATTTATTAGTCATGTTGAACGATGGGCCTTATAGATAAGTCCTTATTAGTATATTATTTAGACATGTATATATACATATCATTGTCTTGCTATTGTTATGACATTTGTGAATTCAATTACAATCATATGTTTTTGCTCACTTACTAGTTATCCATATTATATTGTATACAATAATATTATTTATGAGATAACAATTACCGAAGTACCCACTTAAAGTTTGTTGAGGTGAGTTAATTCTCTGATATATGGAAGGAATCAGGTTATATAATTTGTGACCGCCATGATCCCATCAACTTAATTCAATTAAGGATGACTTGATCGATTCATGTATTGTGTGCACTTAAAGTTTTATTATTGGATCACCAAGTCGTCACATGGGCCAAGTGGGAGATTGTTAGACTATTTTATGTCCCATGTAACTTATAGTTTGAGTCACATGAAAAGCACCCAAGATAATGATTATTGGGTATTACAGAATGGATCTCAAATGGTTCGAAGACTTTTTCCCTTTCTCTTCCAACAAATGAATCATCATAATGGTTGGTGAACCAACATGATGGTTGGTGATTGAGTATTTAAGTTTTAGAAACAAAACTTATGAATAGCATTCTCAACTATTCTGAACCATTCAAGAACCACATAAAAGAAAGGAAGCAGAAAGGGAATAAATCAACATCTTACAAAACAAAACAATCATGAATACAGGTACACACAAATCATTCAATCCATAAATGTCTTACACGAAAAATTTTTTCTCACTTTTCGCCTGCGTCTCCACCAAGTTCCTCACAATTTTTTCAACCTCTGCATATCCAAAGCTCTCGTCCCTTCTGTCATTGTTTCTCTTTAAATCGTTGCTTTGTACCAATTGTTGTAGTTATTTTTATGAAATGAAACATAGTGCAATCGTTGTGTTAGCTGCGTCACTAGAATTGTAAAATGAAAACTAGAAGAGAGAGAAAGGAGGAGAGATACATAGAAGAGAGAGGAGAGAGAAAAAGGAGCAGAGATACATAAAAGAGAGAGAGAGAGAGAAATAGAGATACAAAGATAAGATAATATTAGAGAAGGAAGACAACATTTATTACATTACATGTCTCCTACTATATGTTACTACAACGTCAGTAATACACGTAAGGGATGGCTAGTATAAGGTTTGGATTATGATAACAATGGTATTAGTTTATTTAAAAGTTGTGTTGCTATGTAGTAGTTTGAACAATGATGTTTCCATTAATTCTTCAGCTCATCCAAAATTCTCAAGTGGAGTCATCTTATTCATTTTTCTCTGCAACATCCTATCTATCCCCGCAATCTTCAATAGCTCTGCCACCATCTTTAACCCTCCTTTCAAACACATCGTCACCAGTGCAACCGTCATGCTCTCTCTAGCCGCCTCTGACCCTTTCCTCAATAATAACCCTAGTCTCTTCACTGAGCTATACACGACGACAATCACTACTATCCCTCCCCTTTTCACCATCGCCTCAAGCAGCATAATCACCTCCTCCAACAACGACCATATGACTTCGGCAACCGTGACCACAATACTTTCCTTTGCTAAACAACTCATCGCTTCCTTGTCTCTATATTTTTTTTCAAAATTTCATTGAATCTCTTAATCCTCTATAAAGTTACGAGAACAAAATTTCAAAATATAGAATTGAACTCCAAGTTATGATGCCTGCCAGAAATATATGAGATTAATTGAAGAACATCAGAAACCCTTATACCTGATGAACAAAAACCATGAGTGAGCGGCTAGCAGATTTGCAAAGAGAGGAAAAGGAAAGAAAGTGTTAGGGAAAATTACTACAACTACAATAACAATAATAACAATAGAAATAAAATGCAAGAAACTAAATCAAAACACAAGCAATTTTCGTGAAAAACTCCTCTCAATTAAGGGAAAAAATTATGGTCCAGATCTCTACGGACTAAAGTCAATCAACTATAATAATCAAGAGTACAATCAACAACTAACAATAATAATCTCAACGTCGAAAAGAACAATTATCTCTAGGTTCTAATACAAATTGAAAACCCTAATATATTTAGTACTCTCTACAAACTCAATAGATACCAACATCGAATACCTGTCGATGATGATCTGCTTCTTCTTGATTATCTCACCAAACAGTTGTCATCACACACCCAAAACAAAGGAATAGACATCTCTTTTTCTCCTCGTCCATTCTGGTTTTTTTAAAAATACCACTTACAAGCGAAAAAGGATAAAGCCTTTTTTTTATCTTAGCATAAATTGGCTTCTCCAATAAGCCAGCAAAACAACTACCTTACTCACAAAGCAATGAAGCACCAACTCGTTCCACCCATGGGCCAATCAAAAAAACTCTTCACTTAGTGAGCCACCACTTGCAAGTGGAACAAAGCCTACCCTTGTAATGTTTCACCCACAACAATTTTGATGTTTTTACCCTTTTTATTTTCTTTTTCTTTGTTCTTAGTTTTATTTTATTTCAAATAACAATTAAAATAAAATTCTCATAATTAGTATTTGAGATTTAGGAAGATACACAATAGAAAGGGAGAGCTTTAGCCGACTACCTGCATTGTAGATTAATTAATTAATCTGCAGTGTTGTCAAAGAAGGGAAGAATAAGAGAGAGATACTAAACGACACTATTTTATCTAAAGTAACATGATGTCGTTAAGTGAAATTAGAATGCACGGGTCAGAAACTTAGATGTTTTTTATACAAAAAATATGAGTTCAATTTAATGCTCAGTCAAATTGAGTGAACTTATTGACTTCACATTGACTCGAATTGAACCACACCCTCCCTAGATTCTCGTAAAATGGGGAGCTTTATGCATCGGATATGTTTATTTTATAAACTTATAATTTATTATTTAAGATTGAAATACAATTGTTTTTATTATATATGAACTCGTAATTTATTGTTTAAAATTTTGAATTAAGATGCGATATTATTTTATCCATTCATGAGTCAAAACCAAGGCTTTTACCTTAGTGCTTCTTCGACGTGGGTTGGCTCGACAAGAGATTTGAGTGACTTAGTAGAATGTATCTGTCCATAATTTACTGCTAAGAGTGGAAAGAGAGGCAAAAGTGCCACCGAAGTTGCCCAAGGAGGCTGATTCTGGTGGCTTTAAGTAAGCTACAGAAGGGCGAGGATGGGGTTCAGGGCCAGTTTGAAGTAGTAAATTTTATTAAGGGTTACATGGTTGTTGCAAGACTTGGTCCAGAGGTTAAAGTTTCCCTGCAAATGGTAACTAGGCTGTGGCCTACCATATGCGGATGTTGATATTCATCAGTACTCTCTGTAGTGTACAAATTTTACTGATGGAATCTAAAGATTTCCCAGTGCCTGTAGTCTTTTATCTAAATGACTTGTAGGAACCGACACTCGTAGCCAAAATAACATCAATTCCGTTTTGGATGCATCAGAAACGACTAACTGGTGCTGAAGAACTTAGCAAGGATTTTGTGAGCTCTTCAGCCACCGACATTTGCACTTGGGTTAGTTCTTTGTTCCTTCTCAATGTCGGCAAGTCCCACCCACTTCACCAGAAAACTACCCCAAATTTTACTACGTTCTAAAGTTTGTTGCTAAGAGTTTGAAGGAATTTTAGGGTTTTTGACCCTAAACTAATTTATAAAGATTCAATCATGATTTAGGATTCTTTTTTATAAATAATATTAGACTCCGAAGTTTTGAAATACGCTTTATTCTTTTAATTTGATTTTACACACTAAAATAATTGAATATTTGTATCTTAAGTAGTAGGCGTGTCTAGTCCTTACAATTTGCACATCATACTTTATCAATCTGCATCTTTTGAAACAGTCACGAAACCCTCATTAATACGATCAATGGCTTTCCATCTAAAATAATTTAGTCAGCGTGTATCCTAAGCCCTAAGTTCTTGACTAATTTTTGGTTGATAACTTAAGGCGAAACTGTCATAACTGAGCTTTAATTTATAATATATGATATAGGCAAGAAAATGTAGTCCTGAGCCTATTAAAAGTTGCTGCTCTTTATTTTTGTCAGAACTGAACTCCTTAGCTGAGGCCATATTCAAATTCAATGGTATCATTCCATTCCAAAGTTAATGCAAATGGACAGTACTTGAATTTCAGAAATTAACCTGACCTTCGATGGAATTATCTTCATTTTCCATTCATTTTGGGTCTCATAAATTGGCATGTCCCATGACTTTAAGTGAATTGTCTCCTTCCATAACTTACTGAAACAGTAGTCCCCTCATGTGGGAACTGGGAAGCAGCCTTTTACTCGTCGGTTGTTTTTGATCTGTGCCGGTAGACGAATCTGGTTACCTGATGCTGGATGCTTACCAGACCACTGGCATTGGCGACAAGACTTGATGAGACGGACCCTCTTATTTATTTATCTCCATAACAATCATCGATCTGAAAGCTGAGGTGTTGACCATTTTACAGTAATTTGGTAATGCTCCCAGACAAAAAAAAAAAAGGAAAGGAAACTATTTTAGCCTCATTCACGTATATCTTGTCAAATGGTGACTCTACAGTTTCCTGTTGGTATATTCTAATTCTTCACAATCTCATAGCCAATCTTTGATTCTTAACATTCAGGTTAATAATTTTCGATAGGCTAATTATATTTCACTCCCAACATTTTCAAATTTAATTAAGCTTGAAGACTGAAAAACGAAAATTTTAACAATAAGTTTTTTTTTTATTTGAAGCCTTTCATATTTTCAATTTATTAGCATATTTCATACAATATTTCATTAAATATATATATATATATATATATAGTCTATATTGTATTTATGTTTTTAATTTGGTTATTATTTTATTTCTTTCTTTTCGTGTTGAAATTATATCTTAAATTATTAAGTTGAAACCGAAAATTAAAATTCATCTTACTGTTTTTGTGTCTTATGTATTTTTAGAATTAGCAGTTCCATGTGTCACGTTGTACCTGTTGTGGTAATTTCGATTCCATGCAACACTTCTGCTCATGCTTCTTGTCACAATTTAAAAATAAAAGAATTTTGGATATTGCTAAAATCAAAGACAGGCGAATCTAGGTGGGGTTTAGCATTAAATGATATGGTATACGATTAGGAATTGAAAGGGCGAAGAACAAATAAAATGGAAATGAAGCATCAAATCTTTATTTTCATACTACGATGCACGTGATATGTTGGTCCGTGGTAGTTCTTAAACAAGTATTAACTAGGTGCAATACAGGAGATGCTTGCAAGCGATTTTGTTTGATCAAGTTTGGCTATTTAGGTCTCTGAGATTTGAAATGCATCTTAACAGTACCATATCATTCATAAGCAAAGGACTTGGTACCTCGCTCCCGTGGCAGTCTGAGTTTCAGTGAAAGACGTGTGTTCTGTGGATGCTTGCATATTCTTTCTTTTGCATATGAGATGTTGATATACATGGACATCAGAATTTCTTTGAAACTGCAATTGCAATTTTATTTTATTATTATATGATTTACCATGATTACAATTGTATTATGCTCAATTATCGTAATTATCATAATTTGCTTGCTTTAGTAAAAGGAATATGGAGTAAGAAGTTTACGGATTCCCTTTTCAGGACCACTTTTTGAGAAAATAAGTGTATATATTATTTGAGCTGAAGGTGCTTCAAGATCTTGCGAATTAATTGGAGAAACCTGATTGAATGATATTTTTGCATTCTCAGGATCAAATAGACAACAGTGAACCCACACCATGATATGGCTGAGAATTAGATTGATACATTGTCTCCTTTGGGGGGTTGTAACGTTAGTAAATTGATAGCTATCCTCCTGTGCATTTGTCTGTGATTGATTTAGGCATTAATTTAGCCAGCTAAGAGTAGAAAACATACATGCAGATAAACCCCAGGCAATTGTCACTCGAGTCTACTTCTGGACGTGAGTCATCATCTTCAGTTAGCTGGAAGAAGGTTTGAGTCCAAATTTTATTTCCTTAGTGGATGCTCATGATCCTTTAACTTTGTTCACTGGAAGCTTTTCAGGGACGGACTTCCTGTATATTAAGAAAAGTTGGTTTTTCTTGCACTGAGCTCATCCATAAAGGTGCTCGGTGATAAGTGAATTAAAGACATAAAGGCCCGCTCAATCTAGGCCATAGATACGTTACCTTCTCAGGAACCAAAGCCACTTTGAATGGTCATGGAAACAAATTTTCTTACTGAACAAATGATGTGAAGTTACGACGTGCGGATAGCTTGGTAGTGTACTCTAAAATAAACATAACATGTGAGCTTGAAAGTTATATCACTAGGCATTGGACAATGATTACATCCTTGGAATAGTTTTTGAGATTGAGACGGTGATGGTGGAGGTTGTAGGGTCTAAAGCCTTTTCTCTAGTAATGTAGGTGGCGGACAGAAGGAGAATGACCACGAAAAAGTACCTGGTAGATATATATGTAGCTTTAAGGCCTACTGAGCTTAGGACTATTCAATCTTCTGACTATGTTTTCTCTCTCAGGAGAGCTTTTTTATATATTAAAGTTGCGATTAGTTCGTATAAGAGAATAATAATAAGAATGAGAATGGATATAGTAAGGAATGGTAATGAATATTATCATTATAATTATGATGGTTGGTTAAGATGAAGGAATGATTATCGTTACTATTGACAGTGGTTGGTTTGTAAAATATTAAAAAATAAAATTTTATTATAATTTATTTATTTATTATATTATATTATATTTTAATTAATTATATTGTAATTAATTAATTACAATATAATTATTAATTAATAAATAAATTATATTTTCCTTAAATATTGTAACTAATTAATAATATTTTAATTAATGAATAATTATATTTTAATTACTTATATTGTAACTAATTAATTAT
>JANZLD010000008.1:17249278-17265109 GCA_026413575.1 Erythroxylum carthagenense | reverse complement strand
AAATAATTATTAGTAATTATAATTATCTTAAAAATATATGAATTTTAAATAATTTTTGATTTAATAATTAAAATATATTACAAATAAATATTAATTTATAAATTAAAAGTTATTTTGAAATTATTTATTTTAATAATAAAAAATTTATTTATTAATATTATATAAGAGATTAAAACAAATTTATTTAATTAAAAATAATTTATCTTTAAGTTTTATCTAATATGTAATTATTATTAATGAAAAATATAACTACATTTAGATTAATAACTAGACAAATTTGAAAAAATAATACAAATTTTATTTTTATTTAAAAATGAAAAAAGAAAAATATAACAAAAACATAAGTAAAAATAAATGACCTAAGTTTAATATAGAAATTTGTTTTTCTAACTTATTTTTAAAATTTTGCATTTTTTTAACTCTTTTAATTTTTGGTTTTTTTTCCTCGTTTTGAATTACATCAAGTTTAGTTGAATTGAATCAATATCTCAATTTCAAAGTTGGTCCGTATTCAATTAAACCATATTTGATGTTTTGAATTATTAGAACGCGATTAGCTCGTACAGGAAAATAGTAATAAGAATAGGAATGAATATAGTAAGGAATGAAAATGGATATTATCATTATAATTATGATGGTTGGTTAAGAAGAATTAATGATTACCATTACCATTGATAGTGGTTGGTTTGTAAAAATACTAAAAAATAAAAATTTATTATAATTAATAAATTTATTATATTAGTGTTAATTAAGTAATTAATTAATTAGTTATAATTAATTAATTATATTGTAACTAATTAATTATATTTTAATTAATCCATTATATTTTAATTAATAATAATAATATTTTAATTAATTATATTGTAATTAATTAATCACAATATTTTAATTAATGAATGAATTATATTTTAATTAATTATATTATAGTTAAATTAATTACAATATTTTAATTCATAAATAATAATAATATTTTAATTAATTATATTGTAATTAATTAATCACAATATTTTAATTAATTATATTGTAGTTAAATTAATTACAATATTTTAATTAATTAATAATTATATTTTAATTAATTATAACAACCACACTCTTACATAATAATGATATCCATTCCTTTAGATTAGGAGGGGAATGGGGTATTACCCAAAAATGGGTAATGAAAATAATGCCTCTATGATGATATCCTTTTACTAAACTTAATTTTTCATTCCATACCAATTCTCTTTTTTTCATATCCACCAAACAAGCACTCCCTAAGTTTGAAGTACATGGATTGATCAGGTCTTGTTAATTACAAAAATAAAAATTGAAAGAAGTAGGACAATACTCAAGAATTTTAATAGCAAATTATATTTTGAAACTCAATAGGCAAATTTTAGCATGGTTCCTGATGTAGCTCGAGCAAAAGACCATGTCGTACTGGAATATATGATAATCATTTATAAGCCCTTATATTATAGGCATTTATTTTCCATAATTTTTAGTAAATAATCATTATGCATTTTTTATTATTCAAATTATTATAATCCCTTCCTCCATCGGTTCAAATACGGTGGACTAGCACCAATAATTTAGATGGACTAATAGAAGGTACCATTTTCAACGTTATACGCTGAAATACAAATATTACTTTATTAATACAAGAGAATTACAAATTACTTATGGAACATTACTGATAGAAATAAAACCGTAGTAAATTAGCGACAAAAATTAATTTTCCATTGGTAACATTGTCGGAAAAATTTTTATTTTATGACAGACAAAATATTCGACGTTGAGGTGGAGGGAAATTATCCCGACAATTTTACCGACAAAATATAGCGATGGAAGAGCGATGTCCATCAATGAAATAGGTGGCAAATATAAGCATCAAGGTGTACTGACGAAAGCAATGTCCATCGGTAATTTACCGATGGAACTATCATTCCGTCAATAAAATTGACGTTTTTAATAAAAAGAAAACGAAATTGTTTGGTTTGACACCAAACGACGTCTTTTTCATTCAACCTTAAACCTACCCAAAGCCCCCTGGTCCATCATCTTCTTTCTTCTCCGTTTTCTGTTATATCGTCATCCGTCTCATCTGTCGTTCGTCCTCCATCGTGTGTGCTTCGCTCTAGTCCATCATCCATTGTCCATCTTTTTTAGTTAAGTGGAAGTTAATTGCTATTAAATGTTTGAGTACAAACCTTCATTTATGTTTCAGTAAATTCTATTTAATCAGATGAAAAGTTTTGAAGGTAAGACAATTTCTTCATAATTTTTTGTCTACCATCTAATCAATTATTTTGTGCAGGTATTTAATGATCGCGTTGGCTTTGTTGAATTCCTTCATCTTAATAAGCTTATCTAATTTCTTAAACAAGGTTTGTATCATGTATCAATTGCCAAAGTACGTTCTCTTTTGTTAAATTGGCATCTGTTAATCTTTACATTTGATGAAATTGGTACATCCATTTCACAATTTGGAAGTGCTTTCAGAAATTTAGGTTTGCTATTCATTTCATTTTTTTCAAAACTAAATGTGTTTGAATGTGTTTATGTTGGTAAATGATGGAAAATTACAGTAGTTTTCTGTTATTTAGAGATGAATTCAAGTTGCCTACAAAATGTTCGATTAAATGTTATTTAAGGGTGAAATGTTCGATGAAAGGTGATAAAGATTTCACAATTGTTATTTAGGTTTTGAAACAAATATAGTGAATTGAGGGGATTGATTTGAGGAAGAAAAGATTCGGGAAGGATTTGTAAAGCTATGTTGTTTTAGTTATGATAATTTATGATCAGCTAATAATTTGAAGTTTCTATAAATAAAAAATATTTTAAAATTAGACCTAAATTTAAGAAGTGAGTTTGCTAGAGTTTGGAATTTGAAGAAAGAGAAAGATGTTTTAATTTTAGACAAAATAAGACATAAAATAAAAGAAACGGATTTTTAAAATAAAAAATTTTAATTATTTTATAATTCATATCACAAAAAGTATATTCTTAAAATATTGTAAGTATAGTCAACATGTCATTAAATAAAAATCTAACTTAATTTTCTAGTAAAGAAGAACCTCATGAACTTTTATACTAAGAAACATCAAGTCAAATAACCAAAAACAAAGAGAAGTGACACAACATGATCTATCAACAAAATTTTCTTCTAGTTCATTATGAACATTAACCAAAACACTAAAATTTATAGTAGCATTAATAAGAGGCCCACGAAATTATAAACTTACAACTATAACATGCAACCATAAATTTAAGGATACAACACAAGAGTAAATAATTAACATAGTGCTAAAATGTGAGAAACTTAATAAAATGCTTCATATAATTATAATTTATTTTATAGAGGGGCTAAAAAGAGAAAACAAAGAAATCCCAAATATCTTTGCTATTCAAATTCTAATTTATAATACGAAGATCCGTATTCCACTTAAGCAATTGAATATGATACAAATCATTTTGAACAAAGATGCCGTGTATAAAAAACAAGATAAGCCTAATTATATTACAATAAAACTAAAAAAAAGTTGACTTCTGTTTATCACAACATTAGTCGGAAAGAACAACAAATCTTAGAAAAAGCAACTTACACATAGTTCTAACAAATCAAAGTCACTTTAAATGCCATAAATAAATAACTAAAATCAAGTACAACTTATACGATTCATCATTTGATTAACTATCATTTTGTCTTCTCTAAGCTAGCTTTGAATTGTTTACTAGTCTAACACTTTAAGGCATAACACCATTATTAGATTAAAAAAATATATGAATAATTAAGTGCATAAATGATAACTTCAAAAAACCAATTTATATTTTCCTACTGGTATTTAAAAATATCTGTAAGTAAACTGGTGTAGATATCACCAATGAAATTGATAACAACTCTATCTTTCTCTTCTTCTTTACACCAAAATCTCTTCGCAAATAAAGTAAGCATATTTTTGTTCAATGTAATATTTTCATCTATAATGTGATCCCTATCTTGAGTTTTAGACTTAAAAAAATATAAATTATTTTTCATTTATGCATTTAATTATTAATCTAATTTAAAAAAATGCACACAAAAATAAAACTCAATTTTAATGTAGAGACAAGTTTTATTTTTTTTTTGTTAAATATAAATCCACTTGTCCCCAATTTTGTTGAAACAAAAAATGCATAAAGTTATGTCAATTTACTTGATAATAGCCACTAATTGGGATTAATGTTGAACTATATTTTAGAGTTCAACAAAATATGCTATCAAAATGACATAATACACTTATTAATAAGGATTAATAATGTATATCTTGCAAGCCATGTTCTGTGTTGAAGAGTGTTGATAATTGTCCAACCTCATTTTTCTTCTTTGTAGTTTGCGATTATTTATCTACCAAGGTAAGTCGTTCAACTAAGTAATGTCTACAATGAGATCAATTTTGTGTTGTTCTTTGCAATTTTACCTATAACAATGATTGATGAGATTTTAGGCTCAGGTTTAATAGTATAAGCATTTATGTGTGGGCATTGTTTAAATTGAAACGTAAAGACTTGAACTTGTAGGTGATTAATTCAAACTTAGTATTAAGATAAGAAATTCACGTAATTGACATGACAATATTTTGCATAATAACCCCTAAGATGGTATATAAGCTGGAAACCTATGATTTAGCTCCCATGAGGCTTATCAATAAAAAAATTCAACGAGCTTTGCAGTCACAATGAGAACTTAGGAGCCAGTTATACCTTTAAGGCAAATTTAGAAACTTTTGAAGAAGAACTGAACCCACAGGTAAACAAGATTTTTGACTTGCTAAAATCAGTAAACCAAGAATTATGGCCAAATTGTGAGATCATGACTCAATTATCTTCAATTATTCGAATATTGAACATAAAGTCTGAAGGGAATATTTCTGATTGAAGTTTGGATAAAATTCTTGCTTGGTATAATAAATCATTAGCTCTTGATCATACAATTGTTGATAATTTCTACAATATGAAGAAACTGATTAGGGGTCTTAGTTTGCTAGTTGAAAAAATCAATTGTTGTAATTTTGGATGTATGTTGTTTTGGAGAGATGATATGGAATTATAAGAGTGCAAATTTTGTAGTCAATCTAGGTTCAAACTTAAATAGCATTCTATGAAACAAAAATTAATACCCTGAAAGTAGATATATTATTTTCTGTTAACTTTAAGACTTCAAAGACTATGACTTTGATATTACTGCATCTCTTATAAGATGGCATAATGAACATGAACAGGAAGATGGAGTAATGAGCCATCTATCGAATGCTCTGGCATGTAAACATTTCAATAACACCCATTTTGAGTTTACAATTGTAAGTAGAAATGTTAGGTTGGGATTGTTGATAGACAAATTCCAACCTTTTGGTCAATTTGGCTAACAATATTCATCATAGCCAATTATAATTACTTCTTATAATTTGCCTCCGTAGATGTGTATGAATGAGGCATATATGTTCTTAACGGTGATTGTCCCAGGGCCTACAAATCCAAAGCATAAAATTGATGTATTCTTACAATTATTGGTCTTTGAATTGTATCATCTTTGGGAATTTGGTGTGGAGACATATGATGTGTCTCTTAAACAAAATTTTTTGTTGAGAGCAACTTTGATGTGGACTATTAGTGATTTCCTTGTGTACACTATATTGTCTAAATGGAACATATAAGGGAAATTGACTTGTCCTTACTATAGCAATGATTTTGATGCATTTTATCTTCCTAGCGGGGCTAAAACATAAGGTTTAATAATCACAGAAAATTTCTTCCTCTAAATCATCCATTTAGACATGATAAACAAAAGTTCATTAAGAATAGGATGGTAGAAACACCCCATCCCCGTCACAAAGTTGGTGAAGAAATATTGCAGGAGATTGATAAATTAGGGTGGTTGAAAGTTACAGAACTTGAAGCTGAAGAAGTTAATAGAGACATTAGTAAAAATTTTGGTTAAAGAAAAAAAGTATCTTTTGGGATTTACCATATTGGAAAAGTAATTTAATACATCATAATCTAGATGTGATGCATATTGGAAAAAATAGTTTTGACAATTTATTCAACATCATAATGAACATTGAAGGGAGGACAAGGGAAAATGCAAAATCACGAGCTGATTTGAAACTTTTTTGTTAAAGGAATGAGTTAGATAAATATCTTCGCACCGATAAATATCCAAAAGCATGTAACACTTTGGACAAAAATTTTGTGTGAATGGTTAAAACGTCTAAAGTTTGCTGATGATTATGTTTCGAACTTGGCAAGATGTGTAGACATAAGGAAGTGCAAATTATTTGAGATGAAAAGTCATGATTATCATGTGTTTATGGACAGGCTAATCCTAACTGTATTTCGAGAGTTGCTATCAAAAAAGGCTTGGGAAGATATAACAAAATTAAGTTTGTTTTTCAAAAACTTAACATTATCTAAAATAAAGTTGATTGAAATGGAAAAACTAGAAAGGAAAATTCCAGTTATCTTGTGCAAATTGAAGAGATTTTTCCTCCAAGCTTCTTTGACTGTATGAAGAATCTGCTCATACATTTAGTACACGAGGCTAAACTTGCTAGTCCGGTTTAATAACAATAGATGTATTTGTTTGAAAGGTAATTATAGTTAATATTTAAATAAAACTTATAGCATGTTTTAATCCCAGAATTGTAATAACCCTATTTGTAATGTAGGTATTTGCATCACTTGAAGAAAAATGTCAAAAACAAGGCTAGAGTTGAAGGTTCGATATGTGATGCTTATTTAATGGAGGAAATAAGTGCATTTTGTTCACATTATTTTCAACCGCATGTGCACACAAGAGAAAGAAGAGTTCCTTATAATGACAATGGGGAAGAAACAGGTAATGTTGATGATAACTTATCTATTTTCACATATCGATAACGAATATATAAACATTCAACAAGGAGAATGTTAACAAAATAATAAATAGAGGCTACTCATGGTTACATTTTATTGAATTGTCAAGAGGTTCAACCTTTCGTGCATTAAGTTTAAGTTGATTTTGAAGTAAATTATTTGAGTTTCCGAAGTTACTGTTGTTCACACTAAAATACATAATAATGCTTTTAGATTATGCAAGCAATGGTTATGTGAGCTAGTTCCCGAAACAACATAGGATAATATCAATAAAGAAGTTAAAAGATACTTTCTTCGATGATTCAAGAAATATGTAAGTTTCACTTGTAATAATTGAAATGGTTGAATTATCAAATCAAAGTGAAGCATCACATTCTACAGATGCTACCGCACATTCAGATGAGGCATCATCTTTCGTACCTGCTGTTATGCCATCCACCAACCCTATACCTACAGAGATATCAGGTGTAAATGTTACGGATGAAAGAAGAGACCTGCAGCTTGGAGCTAAGGGAGTTGATGGAAGAACGTACATCACAATTGTCAACAATTTGTAAGTAAAATTCTAACAATTTTGTAAAATATGATAACTCCATTGGTTTATACTAAAGTTATAGGTTTTAATTTGAAAATGATCTAAAATAACATATATATTAGGTTAGTTCTATCTGGAACGTGTTCAAGAAATATCTCATTCAAGGAGAGGAGAGGATAGACCTTGAGGGTTATATATGGAATAATGTCTCTCAGCCGACAAATGATTTTTATTAATAGAGTTTAAGGAACAAAAAATATTTTAAAATCTTTTTTATCTAATTTTATACATTAATTAGATAAATATTTTTGTTTATAAGTATTTATAGTATGTTTTTCTTTTTCTCATAAAGAATTTTTTTTAGATCCAAAATTTGATGTTGTAATTTATAATGTATGGGAGAAGTGAGCTTGTATATGTTATAGAGACTTTTTGTTTTGATACACAAGACTAGTATATGACCACCATATATAACTGAAGAAATATAGAGTTGTTGGCAGCAGTGTTGGGCATCACATGAGGCAATATCCATTTCAAAGAGTAATTCTACCAACAGATGTGAAGGACCAGTCAGAGAGAGTCTACTTGTACACATTGGAGGATAATTGACCATCTAGGATCATGCACTTTAACTTGTAAGTATCAAAACTTTACACTTATATCCTGATTTTTGTACTTTGATGTATGAAATTTGATTTCAATGTAATTTGATGTATGAAATTTAAAATAAAAATATATGTGCATTCTGGAGAATAATAATGTTATAAATGTCTAGTGTCATTAATGACTGTGTTGTTAGGTTAATTTTTTTTTTGTCTAACAGGGATAAATATGATAACAACAGAAGAAATTCTGTCGAAATTTTTATAAATTGTAGTTCACTTATAATAATTTTTTCTGAAGCAGGAAAAGTTTTGGGCAGAAAGCCTACACCACACCAACTCTTTTTGCACACTCACATCAAGAAACAAAATGGTGTTGCCTTCATTAGCACCCGATGTAAACAAGTTCGTGTATGTAAAATCTATACTTTAATATTAATTCTTAAAAATTATCACTTATTAACATAAATAATTATAATGATATGACCAAATACAAGGAACCATTGAACGATGATCTTAGAACTCTGAAACTATTGATGAGAGTCAAGCATATCTTGATGTAGTGAGTGGTAGAAACCGTTGTGGAAGGATTTTTGACTTAGATTCATTTGCAAACACATGTTATCCACAATTCTCCACATCTACTATAGTTGGATTTGGTAGGCAATCTGCATCAAATAAGAGAGTCATTCAGCTAGAGCGCATAGTAAAGATGTTGATGGAGTGTATAACTCAGCTACGTAATGAGGTGGATGAGTTGAACGGTAAGGACAGGACCTCATCATAGCAATCAGAGCATCCGTCTTCACCACCTGTATAGCTTTTGGATAAGTGAATGTAATGATAATCTAATGCTCTTAATTTTTTTGTATAAATTTGTAATTGATAATAATTTCAAGGTACTTATTCATGTATATTATAAATTTTTTATTATACCATTTAGAACAATGTTTAGTTTACATTTATCAATCAATGTTATATTATTTACATAAATTAAATGTACAATAAAAATCATCACATTATCAACATAAAACTTGGGTAGGAAGTAAGAAATCACGGTTGAAATTTATCATAATTAAAATTCCCAACAAAAACACAATATTCTATCACTAATTAGTAACAGAGTTCTGACAAAATATATCATTCCGATGCTAAGTTATTGATGGAATATATAACCTCATCGCTACGTTCTCAACAGAATAATATATTATGTCAGTAAATATTTAGCAATGGATAATATTTACCAACGGAATGTTTTATGTTTGTAAGTAAATTTAGCAACGACATCGACAGAATATTGTGATTCTGTCGACAAATAATTAACAATAAAATATTCTAAATTCGTCAGTAAATTTACCTTGATTTAGCACGAAAATGTAAAATTATGTCATCAAATTTACTGACGGATATACAAATTTCTGTCGCTAAATTTGCGACGGATTTATTTTATCCGTTCCTAAATTTTACCTACAGCTATTTCTCCGATAACTCTTTCCGTCAATAATTTTCGTCACCAAATTTATTTCTCGATAAAAAATCTTTATTTTCTGTTGGTAATTTTTATCGCTAAAACCTATTTTTCTTGTTGTGTATGCCAAATTTGAAATGTAAAATTGTGCAAAATGAGTTGGTTAAACATTCTATTCTCTGCAACATAAGAATGTCCCAAACTTTAAAACAAGGAAAAAAACAAAAGCTTCAAACATTTACCCTCCTGCGTGCAGAAGTTACTGCATCAGGGAATCCAAGGACAGCGACAAAGCGATTATGGGCAATAAAATAGGTGGTGATCATGCTAAGCCAAAACCTTCGCCATAAATTCATGCAAAGGACCCTCCCTCACTTGCAATTACAATTCACAACACAAAACCTCATCATCATAGATGTCAATCCGTTATCTCGTGAAAATAAACTAGGAAAACTGTAAGATAATAACATAAATTCAATAAATTGTACTCAATTATATAAGAAAAAGGACGTGTATTCTTTTTTAGTGTAATTCTACCGTATAAAGTGCCAGGTAAATTCGGCATATCTTGACAGGTTGGCATACTCAGCCATTTGCTTGCTATTGGATCGTACGTCTGTACTGTATAGTGGCGTAGGGGATTCAACAGTTAATGCGTCCTTGTGCATTGAAGTTATTGCACATGTTTAGGTTTGATCCTTAAGATATTGACATGGCTAGTTGATCATAGAGCTTAGTAGTACCGCTAATTCTAAACATCAAATGGCCCAAAGTACAGAAACTTTGCTTGAGGATGTCTTCTTAAAACGTTTTCATGCAAGAGGGAAGATAATGAGGTCATGATACATGATATGATGTGAAATTCATGCGTTACAAAGCCACCCTCCATTGTACTTAATGAAGGAGGACCTTTAGTAGAACAGTAGCTTTCCGCGGGAACATTATCAAGTGCTTGTATCCCACCTCAATAACTACCAACATCACCCTTGTAGGCATTAGATGATGAACAACTAGTTACAAGGACTTCTGTATCATCTTACAAAAATTATTTGATGATGGGAAGGTACCAGTTAATCAAGCTCGAAGCTTAAAATATCTACTGTAATGTAAGATTGACAATGTTAGCTTTAAGGAATCGTTCAAGAAAAAAACCTGTAAATATGGAGAAAGCAAGACCTGTATATCTCGGAATCTGGGACTGGTCCTTTTAGACTGACAAAACTTGTCACATTTGAGGAGCTGATTGTCATTCTTCAAATTGCAAATTGAGCTTATTCTGTTGTGGTTTGGTTCACTGTAATAATGGAAGACGAAATGGGATTTCAAACATTAGTGGTCTCTTTAAAGCTTGAAGGTACAAGGTTCTCACGGGGATACATAAGTAAATGTTGGGACAAAAGGCTCATGCACTCTGTTGTTCAGCATTCGTTGGAATTTGAGAAAGTTGGAAAACAAAACAAAACAAAGCCTGGAGGGTAGAGGTAAAAAACATTTTCTTCAATGAATTGATGGAGAGACTCATTTACGGTGGTCCACCAATCCAACTACTCGCTTTCTCCTGCAACCAACTACAGCTTCAGAGAAAAGAGAAAAAGAGTAAAAATAGTAAGTGAACGCACATTATTCGTAAAGGTAGTGCCAAAGTTCACTTCTATCCTCCAGTCCCCAACACGAACTCTTGGCATTTTCACAGTAAAAGTCATCAAAAACACACGGTTTCAGTCCATAAAACCACTTCTGCCAGAAAAAAAATGAACACTTAACAATTGGATGGTCTGGTCCCTACAGCTAAAAAGTTGCGACATTGTCAGTCAAGTCAGATGTTGACTGCTACTTCTATTTATTCCTTGCAAGTTCCTCCCCATATTCACAGTCTCCCTCGCTGCAACTTCTCTCTAGCTCCATTTTCCTGTAATGACCAATCTTCCTTGTCTTTCCGTTTCTGGTCTCCTACTGTTTTCACAATTTTATCCATGATCTTCGCACAATGTTACAAGATGCTAAAGAATTTTGTGACTTTTGGTTTCTGTAGGAATTTATGGCATTTATTGGACTTCTTGTAGTGGTGTTTCTCTCATTTGTCTCCTCTGTTAACGGTTACTATGGAGGTTGGATAAATGCTCATGCCACTTTCTATGGAGGAGGTGACGCCTCCGGGACAATGGGTACATATATCCGTGATACTTGTGATGTTTTCTAGAAGCAAATAATGTGATCCTAACATACTCGGTTTTATTTACAGGAGGGGCATGTGGCTATGGAAACCTGTACAGTCAGGGCTATGGAGTGAACACAGCTGCACTGAGCACTGCATTGTTCAATGATGGCTTAAGTTGTGGTGCTTGCTTTGAGATCAGATGCGTGAATGACAGACGGTGGTGTCTTCCTGGCTCCATTATCGTTACAGCGACCAACTTTTGCCCACCAGGAGGCTGGTGCGATCCTCCTAACCACCATTTTGATCTCTCCCAACCTATCTTCCTAAGAATTGCTCAGTATAGAGCTGGTATTGTCCCAGTAATTTATAGAAGGTAAGCTTATTAACTCTCATTTCTTCAAATTTGTTCTCAGCCTCTCAGAAGGCAACAGTTTATAGATTTTGGAATGAATATTCGTTTGACATTGCTCGTGTGCCTTGTGATGGACTCAGGGTCAGGTGCAGAAGAAGAGGAGGCATCAGGTTCACCATAAACGGCCATTCATATTTCAATTTAGTGCTTATAACTAACGTAGGAGGTGCTGGTGATGTGCGTTCGGTGGCTATCAAGGGTTCAAGAACTAGGTGGCAAGCAATGTCAAGAAACTGGGGCCAAAACTGGCAGAGCAATGCCTACCTTAATGGACAGAGCCTTTCATTTGCAGTAACAACCAGCAATGGGCATAGTGTGGTGTCCTACAACGTTGCACCTGCCAGTTGGTCCTTTGGGCAGACGTACACTGGGAGGCAGTTCCTGTATTAAATGACTTTTATCCATCTCGGTTAAGCAGCCTTACAATCTATGTAACTAGTCATAGGATGTTATATTTACCTTATATGGATTAAAGAAGGATGTTCCTATTATTATGAAACATGGGTCAGCATTTGTTATGATTTGGCCCCTAGTTAAAAGGTAGCGTGCGTGAAAGAGGTTATATATATTTTTTGCAGTAAAGTGCTGGTTGAGATGCAATGAAGCCAAAAGGGCATGCTTTTTTTATTGCTGGGGATGGAGATGATGCCTTCTATTCTATCAACGGAGACACAATTTGATCTCAACTCTAAAGTCAAGTAGCTTGGGAAAGGCCAGTTTTCAACTTTGTTTTGAGGTCTCCTGTCCCTCTTTTGCGATTTCTTGAGCTGTTTCTTTCTTCTTCTTCTTTTTCTTCTTTTTTTTTTTCCAGTTACATTGCAACGGATAGACAACATGATTTTCTTTTTTAATGAAACTAATGTGGTTGTATTTGTTGAAATCAGTTTAATGAAAGAGAATTATGCATTATTATATACTTCGTTATTAAAAATGTAGTTAAATATGTTTTTAGATAAGTGTTATAATTTTAGTGACACAATTATACTTATTATTTTTAAAATTTAAAAATCTTAAATAATGTAAAATCCATCAGTCCCCTCCAATGAAAAAGTAAAATGTGATTTAATATGTTCATTCTAAAAGACTATTTTAATTAAGTAAAAAAATTATTAAACTGAAATTAAGTTAAAAAAACTATTAATTTTACAAGTTTAATAAAGTTTGAGTGGAAGATATAAAAGATGGAAATAGATTAGCTCAGTTCCCTCGTCAGCTCGGTCCAACCCATATTTTTGGGATGTAGTTTAAACTTGATCTAAGATTCGATCAAATTAGAATTGTATGACTAAATTTGAGTTTTTGAAATCATTTGAAGGTGAAGGATATACCATTTAAACCATCATAATGAACTATTTCAAGCCTCCTATTAGGAACAAATACCATTCCGTACTAGTTGGTATCGACAGGTATGGAACGGTATTTGTTCCTTCAGTACTGACCTCTAATACTGGTCGGTACCCGTTTTTTGTTAGGTACTGGCCGGTACATACAATACCGGAAGGTACCAGTCGATACTATAAAATTAAAAAAAATTAAGGACCAATTTGCAATTTTTGCTAAAAACCCTAAACCTAAACTGAAACCCCCCAACCTCTACACTCTCTCACTCTCTCTCAAACCTTCTCCTCCTTGCTTCTGTTTTCTCTCTCTCTCTCTCTCTCTCTCTCACCAACTCCGTCGCCGCCCCCTCACTTCTCCACTCTCCCGAACCTTCTTCTACCTTCCTTCTCACTTTTTCTGTCTCTCTCTCACTAAGTCTCACTTCTTCACTCACCACTGCCACTGTTCTCTCTCTCTCTCTCTCTTCACTCTCTTCATCTTCGATGATATTGGTGACTGGTCCCTCTCCGGCGATGCTACTCCTTCCCTCATCCTCCTCGGCTCCTCCCTTAGTGTCCCCCGAAGACGCCATCATCTTCAACCTTCCTCCACGGGGACCACCTCACCACGTCATTGCCATTGAACGTCTGAAGGAGGAAAGAAGGTCATAGCTCAGGCACATCTACCTTGAAAGCCTTTGACCCATCACCGGACCAGAAGACTCAAAGTAAGTGAATTGGTTTTGGGAGTGTTTTTTGAGTTTTCGACTTTTTTCTACTAAATTGCATTTTTTTATTATGTTGGATTGGATGATGGATTTGTGAATTGGTTAGATGTTGGAACTTGGTTTTGTGATATGCAATTTGCATGTATCTGGGTTGGATATTGGAATTGAAATGATGAATGATCACGATTTTGCTTTGTTATTTGTGATTTGGATATTGGAAATGAAATTATGAATGTTTCAGTCACAGTGATGAATGAGTTGTTTGGTTGTTTTGTTTAGTTATAAAGAATAAAGATTGGTTTAAGTTTGTCAAAAATGTATGATAAGCTTTTGGATGAATGAAATGCATGACTGATTATGAAACTTGAAAGTCGAACTTGAAACAACTTAAATTTAAAATATACAAAAACTGATAATATTAAAGTTGTAAAATTGTAAAAACTTAAATCATTAATTGATAATTAACGTTGTAAGTTTGTAACTTGTAATTGTAAATCAAAAAAATGTATTTTATTTTTAATATTTGGGTATTGACTTAAGGTAAATAATTAGTTGAGTATAAAATTATGCAATTGGATATTAATAATAATTCGATTGAGTTGATGATAGTATTTTCCTATTTGGGTATTAGATTTGGGTAAATAATTAATTGAGTATAAATTATGTTAAACTTGAAGTATTTGGTAATATATATGTGTGGGAGGCGTATCTTAAATATTTATAATAGATAATGTGTTAAAGTAGTGATGTAATAAATTTATCCCAAAAAGAACTTTTTTGCTTTCAAATTGTCAATATGTTGTTATTGTAGGTTCCAATCATTTATACTTAGACTTATTAATGTCAATTAAAAATTGTAAAAGCAACATATATATTTAAGAATGAAATATAGAATGGTGTATATAATATTATGATTTGCTAGAAATGAAAAGAAGATTCAAAGCTTTAAATAAGGAAATTTTTTTTCCAAAGTTATATCCTTCAACTTGATCGGTTGATCCCTATGTTATGAATATATCTTCCAACTTGATCATCATGTTATGAATAGATGTGCATGAATAATTGTATAAGATATGTTATTCATTATTTGGAAATTATGTAAATCATATCATACCCTTCAACTTGATCCTCATGTTTAAAGCTTTGAATTGAAATTGTTGCAAATTGTTGAAAATAGAAATTGTGATATGAATGTATTATTGGAGATCGAAATAAAAATTGTTGGAAATGAAAAATGTTTATGTATGATTTGTGGATGTTGGAAATGGAAATGGAAATTGTTTTATGAATGTATTGTGATTATTGGAAATGGAAATGGAAATTGTTGAAAATTGTTAGAAATGGAAATGAAATGATGAATGTTTTGTGATAACTGAAAATGGGAATTGTTAAAAATTGTTGGAAACGAAAATTGTTTATGTATGATTTTTAGATGTTGGAAATGTAAATTGTTTATGAATGATTTGTGGATGTTGGAAATGGAAATTATTTTATTAATGTATTATGATTATTGAAAATGGAAATGAAATTATGAATGTTTTGTGATTATTAGAATTGGAAATGGAAATTGATAAAATTTTTCGGAAATGGAAATTATTTATGTTGGACCAATGGTGGTTGACAAATTAAATCCCACTTGTATTTTGATAATACTAGAATGTATAGAATTGGTTAAGAAATCATTTCAGGTGTTGTGGATTGAAATCATGGTGAAATCAATAAGGCAATAATCT
>JANZLD010000008.1:17217290-17237684 GCA_026413575.1 Erythroxylum carthagenense | reverse complement strand
AATCTCTTTCAAGATTGGAGCATCAGAAATTTCAATATCTAATTTATGGGCAATCTCAAGAAGCGAAGGAAAAGCAACTTGAAAGCCGATTAGCATGTACGTAGAATCTTCATTCTCAAGCTTGTGTAAGTTATTCTTGTAAACTTGTGCCGTATCATACATCAAAGATAAATGGTTTTGAGAGATAAAGGGTTTTGAGATATATATATATATAATATTAATTAAAAATAAAAAAAATAATTTTTAAAAATTTTGGAGTCTCCGCTTATAGCCGCATCATATATCAAAGGTAAAGTATTTTGAGAGAAAGGGTTTTGATATATATATATATATATATATACAATTAACTAAAAATAAAAATAATTAATTTTAAAAAATTCCGTATGTCTCCGTCATTGATTACACCAATGCACTTGAATGTTGAAATTGTTAACCGATGTTGGCAACTATTTTAGTTTTGATTAATTGTGGGACTTCTCTCATCATCATCTATTACATATATATTGGTTTATACCCTACAATCAATTGGTTGGTTGTAGTTTAGTGACACAATAATTTAAAGATATTCTTTATCTTGCATATATTTAGATGTATATGATAAAGTCTATGAAATAATTATATATTGCAAACGAAATTATAATAAGATTATAATTATGGGATTCATATTATATTTATGTGTTATCCTTAAATTATTCCTAGCCATTATTCTATTAAGACTGAACATTAACAAAACATAAAAAGACTAGCAAATGTTATGTCTTTTCTTATGAAAAAATTAGTTGATCTTATAAACTAAAGTATAGAAAAACTTAAACAATCGTGTGGGTGCTTTTTAAAAAACAAATTCATTGAATTAACCCGATGTGAGAAATCCATTTGGAGTATGACTTGTATGTCTATGAAAATTCTCATTGTGATGATTGTATAAGTGATCCTTTGATTTGAAGTCTTCAAAATTATCTTATATAGACATTATTATATTTTTATACTACTTATAACCTATTCTAATCATAGGTAGTTTAGTCAGTAATTATTGGATGTAACACGAACTATATAGAGGTAGTTGAGCCATCAAGATAGGATTCATCACTTTAAAGTAATTAGAAAGAATCTTTCATTGTTCTCGATTAGTATTGATTTGAAAAATCCTTGACCAAAGGTGGAATGACGTTTTGTAAATAGTTTACAAATATCATTAATTGAATAAATCGCTAATGGTGGAGAACTAAAATGATTGTGCTCAAAATAGAGTAGATATTGATTCTATGCTCAATGTCTAATCAAAATCTTGTACGATGAAATGGTTGAATTATACAAAAAAATTATGCACAAAAAGGTTAGTCAAAACTACTTTAACATTTTTAAATTTTTGGGTGCTTCTAGATATCAATCTTGATCTATGGATATAAATTGTTTAATTAGAGAATTAAAGATAAATTAAAGGACTTTAATTTATCCAATCCTAAACATGATTTACATTTATGATTTGTATTTATTATTATCATATTTGAGAACCTAATGAGTTACACATAAAGAACGGGTTGCAGAGAGTATAGATATTTTTATCAAGTTGGACTTGATTGTAATGTTTGAGAAACTTTATGATTAAACATGAGATATTTAATAAATAAGGATCAATGTAAAAGATTACATCTTATTTGGGCATAATTGATATTTATTAGAATTATTTGTAATTCTAATCAAAGTTTAGTTGAAATTAGAATTTAATTGAAATTAAATTACTAAACTGTCCAAAATCTATTACAAATAGACTTAAGCTCTAATTGAGCTAGCACTCCTTGCTTAACCCTATCTGCAACAATTGTAGAGTTCTCTCAACCGTTTTGTAGATACTGTTAAAAGCTAGTCATTTGTGCGAATACGGAGGTTGAGATGAATTAGTTTTAGAAATGGTTCGAAGGATACGACAAGATTATGATCAAGTATCGGAATAAAATACGAATTAAGATTCATATTTTATTATGATTTAATTGTTAATTATTGTATATAATTAAAATGATCTAGATTTTTGAGAAATTAAAATATGAAAAAAAATTTATAATTATTCCACTAGATTTCCCTTGAATATATATATAAACTAAAGTGAAGATAATGCTTTTCTATAAAAGATGGTGAAAAGCCATCATATGGCATGAATAATTATACCTTTACCTTTTCATATTACAATCTTTTAACAAATAAATGATTTAAAAAAGCTTCTTTTAGTTTAAAATATCACTTAATATATTTTAGGAAAGAATATAGAATAAAAAAAGAGTTACTTTTCTTCGAGACTAAAGTACACTCGAACTAGCTACATATAACATGATCGGTGTTGTTAACTATAAAATCGAAAGTCTTAAGGCATTGCTCAATTTAGGATGTAGGAACAACAATACCCTTCCTTAACTATCCCTAATAAATATATGACTTAAAATAGGGACAGATCTAGAAATTTTTTTGAGTGGAGGCAAAATATTTAAAGTACTCTTATATTACCGAAAAAGATACAAATATTTGTACATTTGATAAACAAAAAATTACATCATTATCCTGAGCTTCTTACATATAAGTATATAACCTATTACAATCGTTCTGTACGAGTCCTTATATTTTGATATCGCTACAAAATTTTATCATTGTCAATAGTATTGAAGATATCTTTCTCAATATATGTGATCAAACGGTCATTCATCCAAGAATCTCCCATCTGATTGCACAAGCAATTTTTCACTATCTTCATTGCATAAAATACTCTTTCCACTGATGCAGTAATAATAGGCAAAATCAAAGCTAATCTCACAAGTAAAAACACCAAAGGATACACAACATCTTTTTTTGTTTCAACTAGCTTCTTGACAAGATCACTAATCCCATTTAATATAAAAAATTGATCATAATATTGCATATGAATAATATAATTGTCAAGTTGATCACCAAGAGTAATAAGCTTTACTTTAGAGAAATCAGAAGGATAAAATTCAGTAAGTTGAATGAATTTTTGCTTATCAAAAGCATAAAAAAGAGTCATTTGGATTCAATCATGCCACATAAATAAGCAACTTGGTATTTACCTCATTGAAGCAATTGTTGAGCTTTTGAAGTTGCATATTAATCACAGTGTAAAATAATTCCACTTGATAATGATGCAAGTTCATCATTTTGTGTGCATTTCTCCTTAACCTTCACCGATGTACAAAATTTCATCCATATTTGGAATGGCAATATCATGGTTCTCACAAAATAAAGATGTCAATTTCATCAAATAAGGATTGCCACCCATCATCCCTCATCAATTGTAGTCATTGTTTGGAAACTTTAATTAAAGAAATTGCATTGATAATGCCTTGATCCTTCCTTTGCAATGCTTGAGATAATTAATTTGTGATGCCCAAGATTTTGTTTATCAAATACAAGCTAAACATAAATTCATAAGATTGGATAGAATCAAGCAAAGCATATGCTTCACTTTTTGCTCTGAAGTTATGCCTTCTTCCATAATGATCTCTAGAACATCAACTACGGAGTCAAACATCACGATTAAGTTTAATAGTGATCCGTAATATGTGCTCTAACATGTGTCACCTGGTCTTTGAAACGAAGTTTCTTGATGTAAACCTTTACCACTTGAAAGTTCACCATTTTTCGGCCCTTCAATAATCTTACTAAATTGCTTCTCATGAAGATCTTTTCTTTTACAAGAACCTCTAACTACATTTGATAAGTTTGAGACTGTGTTAAATAACAAAGCAACATGTACATGATTCTTGGCCACCGCTACAAGTGCTAATTGCAGTTGGTGAGGGAAATAATGAACATAATGAGCCGAATTATTTTCTTTTAAAATCAAAGTCTTTAAACTATTAATTGCTCCTTGTATATTGCTATCTCCATCATAGCCTTGCCTACGTAAAGATGATATACGCAATCCATATTTTGAAAACAATTCATCTATTGCAAATTTTAATGATAAAGAGGTGGTATCACTAACATGAATAATACCAATAAATCGCTTAAGCACACATCATTTTGCATTCATATAATGTAAAACAATAGCCAATTATTCTTTGATTGAGATATCACAAGACTCATCAATAAGTATAGAAAATAATCCACCTTGAAGATCATTAATAATGGAATTGGATGTTTCAAATGCAACGGCTTTGACAATATCCTTATGTATGTTAGGACAATGACTTTGCGATTCTCGTAAGCATTGTTTAAAACAACATTGTTGATAGCTTCATAATGGTCAGCCAAGAATTGTAAAAATTGAAGAAATTTACCATTATTACTAAAAGTCTTTGATTCATCACGACCACAAAAATTCAATTCTTGACATAAAAGGAATCGAACACAATCCACTGATGCAGTGAGTTGGGTACAATAGTCCTTTCGAGCTTGGTTAGATTGATTAGCATAAGCAATTCGAATATGTTGTTTTTTATTCTTCAAATCTTGACATTTCTTCCAAGCTATATTGTGAAAGCTATTAGTACCTCCTATATGAATATGAACTCTATATTTTTTCTTCCAATTGTTAAATCCATCAATAACAAAAGTATCAGCACTTGCTTGACTTCCAATATCCGACCTAAAAAGATAGCAACATCAACAAAAAGCTGCATCTTTTGTAACACTATAGTCTAACCAATTGGCATATTCTTTAAACCAAGATAGAACAAATCTACGATAAATATTTCCAAGTTTTCTTTTTGGAAAATCATGCTCAAAAGATTGGCATAGACCCTTTTGCAAATAAGCTCTTCGTATTCTGTCACAGTCATTAGGATGATAATTTGAAATTTTTTTTCACAATCCTGGATCAAACTGAAGATCATCTAAATTGACTTCTAAATGAAAATGCTTTAGGGTTAGAATCTTTATTTGTAAGAGGCATTTTGAAAATTTTGTCCATAACTGAAATTAAAGTTAAGTAATTAGACAAGATATCATGATATACAAATAAAATATGTACATAAGAACATGAAGAAAGAATAATGTTGTAAGAAAAAAAAGTTTGTTTAAGAATCAACAACTGTATTATTATCAAAAAGAAAAAAAAAGCCACATTTGCTTATCCGTCATTGTTTTCAATTAATTAGAAATTTCATATTTGATATTTCTACAGCCCCCATTCATTAGTTGAAAAAAATTGTTATTTGCTCTCTTTCCCTTATGTCTCTAAATTGGTGAGAATCATTGAATTTCTCCCTATGTGTTTTGAATTACTAATTTTCTTCTTTTCTTTCTTTTGATTATTTTACTAATTAGTAAAAGAAAATCTACAAATGCTACAATGACTCAATGAGTTTCATATATATACATAAAAAGATATTATAAAAGTATCATATGGGGACAAATACACACACACACACACACACATAAAGAAAAACAATCAACTAAATATTGAAAAGAATATAAGTGAATCAATTAATTTACTATTTAAATGCAGAATTTATGGCCAATGTTAGTAATTACTTGTTACTTTGATGGGCATAACTCAAAGACTACAACTTGGAGAAGTTGAAAACTTTGGATGTGGTTCTCGTGGAGTTAGGTGAAGAAGAAGCCAAAAAGCCAAAAAGTAACGTGCTAAGAAGCCAAAAGGTTTAAAAAATATCCATAAAAATGTCAATTAAGCATATAGTTTTTATCCTTCTATTTATAGCTTTCATTTTAAAAAGTCATGGGCCCAAATAATAGTAATCGTAATAAAAATGAAAGAGCTCAGATTTTATTTTTTTACTCTTAATTTTTTTCACCAATTAAATTAACGAGGGCAAATTTTTATTTTATTTTATGAGATCAAAACTTAAAGTAATAATAATTTTATATGAAATTTTTTAGAGACAGTGGGAACAAATGCCCCCACTTGCCCCAATGTGCATATGTCCCTCGCTCAAAATAGTCTAAACAGAAAATGTGCATGACCATGTGCTTTTTTTTTTGGTACAGCAGACGAACAAACTTAAATATTAATGAGTAAATGCTACACCCTGTACATCAGCGCGCAGATAGTGATGAAGACCAGGTGGAGGTGTATTCTAGACGCTCTCCGAATGTGTGCAGCCTAAGCCCAGACGAGCTAAAAAATCTGCACATTGATTACCTTCACGAAACACATGCACAATATTGTATTGAGGAGCCCTTTCCAGGTATAAGTGTATATCATGTATGAGATGAGCCAAAGGATGAAAGAATAAGATATCATCAAGGAGGGTGAGACAACACAATGCTTCCTTGGAGTCGGATTCGATCATAAGGCCAGCCCAGGAGTA
The DNA here is from genome assembly GCA_026413575.1 of Erythroxylum carthagenense. Taxonomy (NCBI): domain Eukaryota; kingdom Viridiplantae; phylum Streptophyta; class Magnoliopsida; order Malpighiales; family Erythroxylaceae; genus Erythroxylum; species Erythroxylum carthagenense. Next base: position 17,231,403 of record JANZLD010000008.1, on the reverse strand, counting down.
ATTGTTGGCAAATGCGAGCCCATATCGTAGGGCCATGAGCTCTGCAACCATGATGGTAATAATCCCGACCCCATAAGAGAAGCTCGCTAGCCAAAGACATGTGCTATCTCGAAGCAAGCCGCCAATCCCAGCTTGTTATGAGGGACCCCGAACGCTCCCATCAACATTAAGTTTGAGCCACCTAGCCGGAGGAGGAATCCAGGTAATCAAGAGCAGGGGCGGAGGTGGAGGGAGCTCGGATTGTTCAATGGCAAATGCTGCAAGATAGTCGCTATAAAGGAGGTGTACCTGATTGAGTTGTGCTGCCAAGGTGGATTGTATACCTTCAATCACTAGTTTGTTTCGGGTGCACCAAATGACCCAGCAAGTAGTAAAAAAATGCCCCATGTAGTAGACGGTCCCGTTAGGTGTGACACAATTGGCTTTAAGCCACGCAAAAGAGAGCTGCTCACTGAAAAAAGAAGCTAGAAGAAGTGCGGGTCTGATTCCTAAAGTTGCCTGGCATGAGGGCAGTCTCGGAGAAGGTGGAGGACAGTTTCCCGATGGGCACCACATCTTTCACACAAGGGGGAAGCACAAAGGCCTCGCTCGTACTGTACTTCGTTAGTGAGAAGTCGACTCCAAGTAGATAACCATAAGAATAACTTGTGTTTGTGCACCGCCCAAAGCTTCCAGGTCCAACGCCAGTCACTCGGACCATCGAGAGAAGGAATCCTGGTAATAAAATCATACCCACCCCAGGAAGTGTAAATGCCTATGGAACTATCGTACCAAATACGTCTGTCAGGGCCATGGTGCAAGAGGGGGCGGGGGAGAGCTCGGATGCACTCGTAGAACTCAGAGGGGATCAAATTCTCAATAGGAGTTAAATTCCAACCAGTGTGAGGGGAGATGAGGTCACCAACACGGAGGTCTTGGAGTGGAGGATGGATGTGTCCGACAACGGCCGCCATTGTGCCATCAAATAGCCATTTATCATGCCAAAAAAGAATGTCATTACCATTACCGATACGCCACCCATAACCATCTTTGAGGATAAGCATGGCTTTCATAAGGCCTTTCCAAGCCACCGAGGCTGTGAGAGGAGGAGTGTGATGGAGAAGGTCCTGTTCAGGGAGATATTTCGAGCGTAGAACCTATACCCACAAACTCAGTCTCGCCATACATACGTCCCAACACTGCTTGCCCAACAGAGTGGTATTAGAGTCTCGAGCTTTCCTTAAACCTAAACCCCCGCATGCTTTTGGTGTAGTCACCTTATGCCAGGGGAGAAGAGGAATACCTTGGCGTTGGCCTAATTGCCCCTATAAAAAGACCTCGCGACTTTGTCGATGTCATCACAAACAGATCTCGGAAGCCAAGTAGACTGCATCGTATAAATGGGAATAGAAGTGAGGGCATCCTGAATAAGTGTTGAGTAGCCCGCTTTATTCAAGAGCCTTCCCTTCCAACCCGCCAGGCGCGATTGAATCTTGTCAATTATACCCCTATAGTCAGTCTAGGTCTACCTCATGGTACAAAGAGGAACACTCAAGTAGGTCTCCAATCGTTGTAAGGAGGACATAGCCAGGGCAGCAAAAGTTTGGGTTCGTTGCCTTCTCCTAACCTGACTAGAGATAAAAGCTGTAGACTTGACATTGTTCACTTGTAGACTGGAAATTCGACAAAACTCGGTCATAGTGCGACATAATACTCAAGCCTGGCTCCGCGATGCCTGTGCAAAGAGGAGGATATCACCTACAAATAGGAGATGGGAGATGGAAGGCCCAGTGCATGACGAGCTAATGGGCTGCCACTGTCCATCATCAACCTTGCTTGTGATCCATCTTGAAAGTGTCTCTATACAAAGAACGAACAGGTATGGAGAGAGTGGATCCCTTGGCGAAGACCTCGGGCGGGTTGAAATGCCGGAAGCCTCTTGCCATTCCAAATGATGGATAACCTGGAGCTAAAGACGCAGTCCATGATCAGGTTTATCGAGATGAGAGGGAAACCAAAGTCCACTAGCACCCGTCGGAGGAAGTCTCAAGTGATCCGATCATAAGCTTTGGCTAAATCAAATTTCACCGCCATGCCTCCCTCCCGCAGGCGCCTAGTCGTGCGAATGGTCTCCTGAGCGATTAAGATGTTATCCGAGGCTTTACGGCCCGGGATGAAGGCTGCTTGAGCTGGGTGAATCAGAGTGTCGAGGAAGGGCCTGATTCGGTTAACTATGACCTTGGTCAGAATTTTGAAGATCACATTGCACAAACTTATCGGTCGATATTGAGACATAGTCACCGGATTGGCGGTCTTAGGAATAAGGACTAGGAGCGTCTCCGAGATTTGTGCAGGCACCTTACCAGTAACAAAGGCATGCTGCACCATTTGGGTCACTGATCCTCCCAAATCCTACCAAAAGGATTGATAAAAGAGAGGTTGGAGACCATCCGGGCCTGGGCTTTTGTATGGCTTGAGAGATTGAACAGCTCGAAGGACCTCCGCTGGTTCCACTGGTTTGATGAGGGAAGTACAAGCCTCCTCCGGGAGAGCAGCATGGACACCCAAATGCCAGGTCTGTGGTGTGGGCTCTATAGAGCAGAAAATATCTTGAAAGTAGGAGAGAATCTCGCCTTCGATAGCAAGTGGGTCCGTGGCCCAGGTTCCCATTCGTAGACGCAATTTGTCAATGCGATTGCATTTTCTCTAGGCAATTGTGGTGGCATGGAAGAATGCAGTGGCCCGGTCCCCCTCCTGAAGCCATTGGATTCTTGACTTCTGGAACCATAGAAGCTCCTCCTGGCGCAGCACAGTGCGATATACATCTACCAGTTGGCCTTCGAGAGCCACCAAGAATGAGGAATGCCGAGTGCTCAAGAAGGTTTGAATGGCCTTGATGCGAGCCAACAGTAATCGTTTACGCCGAAAGATATTGCCAAAGACGTTCGAATTGAAATCTTGGGTAACAAGAGTCACCGCTTTAATCGCCTCCTGGATACAATGTTAGTGCGGAGCCCATGCATCTCGGATGACGCTCGAAAAATCCGGATGGAGCAATCAAGCAGCTTGAAAGTGTAAAGGTTGAGACTCTGGGGGTGGAAGAATTGGCTGAAACTGAAGTAGGAGGGGGTTGTGATCAGACACGATGCGTGGGAGGTGTGAAACATAGGTGTCCGAGAAGAGAAGGGGCCAAGATGCATTACTAAGGGCTCGATCAAGTCGGACGTGAGTAGAAAAATTGTCATGGCTCTTACACGCAAAGGTAAACGGGGTTCCCTGGCAGCCTAAGTCTTGGAGTCCACAAACACCAATTCTATTGTGGAATAAACTAGCTCGGTTTGCATCAAACAAGCCTCCTCGTTTTTCAAAAGGGTACAGATAGTCATTGAAATCCCCTATAACTAGCCAGGGGAGTTGGATGGCCGAACGAATCTCACATAAGTATTCCCAAAGGGTTGCTTTGATGGTGTTTATGGGACTCGCGTAGACTACCGAGCAAACCCATGCAATCTCCTAGGGACCCTGGACCAACAGTGTTAAGCACTGGCGATGAGAATGGAGCGGAGTAATATTGTAGGAGGAAGACTGCCATAATGCCCAGATACCCCCAGCAAACCCAGCAGGCACCACACGTTCAATCATCTTAAACCTAAGGACTCTAGAGACTTTAGCAGCACGAGAATCGAATATATGAGTTTCAAGCAAGAACAGCATGCTTGGCTTGTGGGTGCGGTTCAGTTCTTTTACAATAGGAATGAAATCCCTCTTACCAGCCCCCCGGTAGTTCCAACAAATGATAGGATCACAAATCATGAGAAAAAGATAGAGGAAAAGGGACAGTGGTCCTCAAGGCAACAGTGTTGGTGATTCAGCAATGCCTTCCATAGGGGAGGCCGCAACGAGCCCATCCATGGTTGTCGTGGTATCATTGGTGTCTGACGTTTGAGAATCAACTTCTATAGCGGCTTGAGGAGTCGGGGACCTAACTGGAGCCATCACCGAAACTCCGCCCCCCTCAATCTGTACAGGAGGGCCTAGATTCGGCGGTTCAGGGGAAAGAGAATCAGCCCCAGGCGTTTTAGAAGGTTCAAAGAGGGGAATGATTGCCGGCGTAAAAATTTGTTGCAAAGTGCCTGCAAGAGAATGCACCATCTGCAATGTAAAAGCAGCACCTGAGGACGCACCTTGCACTGCAAAAGAAAGAGGAGCAGAAGTTGGTGCTACAGTAGCTGCATGGGAGGCTACGTTAGTTGCGTGGGCAGAACGAAGTGGGGCCTGGGGCCCAGCCAGAGAGTGATCCTTAAGTGGTTTCTGTAGGTGAGAGGGGTGGGGCCTCAATGTACGGGTTTTAATTTGGTGCTGGGAGGGTCTTTGAGTAGAAGCTGCTGGAGCTGTTTGCCCCACGTGGAATGCGATGATCTCCTCTATTGAAGCTGTAATCTCCTCATTTAATGCTAGATATCGATTTGGATTCTCCTGCTGGGAAGGTGCTTGAAGTGTGACGGTGGGTAGTGGGCAAGGTGCTCGGCGAGGACGTCTAACCACAATCATCCAGTCCCCATATCCTGGGGTCTGATCAGTCATGTCACGATGGGAATCCTCTACAGCAAGTGCAGGGGTTGGGCATTGAATTGCATCGCCTTCTTTAGTGGGTAAGGGTACAGGTGCAGGAACGTTAGACATGGGAGGTGCAGTTGGACAAGCCTTCTGGTCATGTCCATAAGTCCCACAGTTGTAGCAAATTAGATCTAGTCCCTCATAGACCACTGGATAGCAAACACCATCAAACCAGATTTTGCCGACCAGTGGTTTGGCTAAATCAATCTCCACACAAACTCTAGCAAATTGACCTCTAGTGGTAAAGGAGGTGTTGACATCAACATGGAAAGGAACGCCGACACCAGAGGCCAGGGCGTGTAGTACATTATCATCGTAGTACATTATTGGGAGTTCCGGAAACCTGACCCACGCCAGAATCTTGTCCATTTTGGTCGTGGAAAGCCTGAAATCTGATGACCATTGCCTCACCGTAAGGTAGTGCCCCTGTATCATCCATGGCCCATTGTTAATTACCAGATTCCTATCATCTTCAGCAGTGAATTTCAAAAGAAAATAGCCATAACCCAGATCAAGAATGTCCATATCCCCTTTGGGTTTCCACAGCTGATGGACGCGGGTATACAGAACCTTATAGCCAATAGTGCTACCAAGGACTTTAACAATTATAGCTTGTTTCCATGGGGCCATGAGTTGCTGCTTAAAGGAGGGATCAATCTCGAATTCGGGGCAGAGGGGGTCATTTTGACGAAAATGCATTGTCATGCTCTTTGAAGCCAGGAGATCTACTGGGTCAAGCTTCGGAGCTTCCTGTTGCGCGAGAGCTTGCCCAGGAGTTTCTTTTGGTAAGACGAGACGTGGAGGGAGGACGGAGGGAGAGCACTGCTAGAGGTGTGCGGCGCGCTTCCCTGCCGCTCATCGTCAAGTGGTTTATCCGGTGGTTTAGACTTCTTGGGGTTTTTGGGATTATCGAGGCGATGAAGGTCGTGGAAGGATTTCATAGTTGAGAGCTAATTGCCTTACTTTTTTTGTACAGTTGGGAATGTGTAGTTTCCTCACCATGTGCATACTACATTGAAGAAGCTAGCGTGGCTTCTTGCCCTCCATCAACATGGTTGGTATTGGCGATTCTTGAATTTAATTTTCCCTCGAAAATAGGATAGAGGTAGGCCCCCTCCATAGTTGGTGGGACAAACAACTCCAAATATGGTGCCTCACAGGTGACTGAGGTAAATAACATGAAAAATGCCATTGGAAAGTGACACTACATTAATGGTGCCATACATTAGGAACATGCTTCTCCATTGAGATGGTATATCATGTCTGAGGAAATAAAGGAAATGCAATATCAGGATAAAAATTGTACAGGCCAAAAGTTAATGCATGATACATAAAAAGAAAAAAAAAGACAGGTTTTAATTGCTTCCATGTCATGCCTCGTTATTCAATTAAGGAAAATAACAAATTAAATTTGTGAGACAAATACAATATACAAGAAGAAGCTCGGTAGATTTTTTTTTCCCGTTTAATGAAACGTAGAACAAATTGAATCATAGAATAGTAATATTTTAAAAGGCAAAAGTTATAAAGACTCTCTGTATAAACCTTGTTATAAATACTAACATTTAAGAAAATTTTATATATTTAAAAATGTCTAAAAATTACATCATAATATAATGAGATTATGAGATAAATATTTCTTATATATCATTTGTCTATGAGATATAATAATATTAAATTTTATTAATAATTAAGAATATACTAATTTATCATGTTCTATAATCACTAATGATATACTTATTAGTTTAATATCATAATAAATTAATTATTTCATTGAAATCTACTTAGTAATAATAAGTAATATGATTATTTTATCATTTGTATTTATAATTAAAAATTAATAAATAAATAATTTGATTCATTTTATTAATAATTTATTATTTAATACAAAAATAATCCAGAAGTACACAGTGTTACCCTTAAGTAATATAGAAGTTGTTTTTAATAGGAGAAAGAAAAAGAAAAAGAAAAAGGAAAAAGCAAGAAGCTTTTGAGAACATTTAAAGAAAAAATGCAAAAAAATAAAAATAAGAAATTCAAAGTAAAAAAGATATGAAATAAGACATAAAGTATATAAAATAATAAAATAGAGATAAAAAAGTGAAGAATATAAATATAGGATATAAACAAGTAAATGCATAAACAAATAAATAAACAAACGGAAAATTAAAAGAGAAATAAATACTTAGTTAAAATGGCTGAAGAGATAAGTATTATAAATAAAATTATTTCTGCTAAATATAAGACATAAGAATTTTTAATTTTTAATAATTAAAAATTAAAAATGATCCCTTTTTATACTTCCCTTTCGGATTCGAAGTCAATTTTAATTCATGTTTTATCAGTCAATTGGATTATTTGCCATTGTTATGTATTCTTTTTTTAAAGGGTTCATTGGACTTAGTATCTTATTGAATAATTATTACTTTAATAAATTGTTTATAATTCATATTTTGTAATAGTTCTCAATGCTAATAATTTTTTTCTATCTCATAAACTTATTATACTTAATATCTTATTAAGTAATTTTACTTTTAATAAATTATTTATTTCATATTTTACAATATTTGTAAGAATTAAATAATTTTTTAATCTCGTTGGCTCTTTGGACTTAGTATCTTATTGACCAATTATTACTTCCTATAAATTATTTATATTTTAGATTTTTACAATTTTATTGATTAATTTAAAAAATTGATTATTTTTTAAAAACATGAATTATAAATAAAATGATAAATTCATCAATTTTATTAGTATTATTACATAATAAATAAAAAATAAAATAAAATACTTAATTTATTATCACATTTAAACTTATAGTTGTATTCTCAATCATTAAGGAATTATAGCAAATTAATATACTACTAAATGTTAATAAAATAAAATTATTTGTTAAATCTTGTTATTAATTTAAAATTAAATTGATATGCAAATATGATAAATTAAGAAAATAATAATAATTTTATAATGTCCCTTATTAACAATAAAAATTAATCAAATTTATTATTAACTATTTAAAAATAAAAATGAGAATAATAATAATATTATTATTATTATATAATAAATAAAAAATTCAATAGAATTAATTTGTTATCATTATTAAACTAATACATATGTTATTAATTATTAATAAAATGTTGTCAACTATTAATAAAATCGATTAAGATTACATATTAAGTATATTATACTTTTTTAAAAGTATATTATTATAAATAATGATAAATTTGTTTGACTCATGCCTCCTTTATAGTTTATTCCTGATCCTGATGTCTACCAAGACAAAATTTGCTATGTTTATTATTTGTTAGAGTTTTTAATGGGAAAATTTTAACGTAAAAGAGTATTTGTTTTTTTTCCTATTTTTCATAAGGGATTTCCCTCATTTTATATAGAACAAAGAATAAATATGAAGTTAAAAAAATGAATAGGTGACCTTCAAGGCATTATCTACTTCTAGATATTGTATTAACATATGCAGAGAACATATGATCTGCAATAGCCTCCCATATGCTTAATTTTTCATTAAAATAATCAAAATGATATCCTTGTAATCCTTTGATTATTATAAAACGAGGTAAAAAAAATTCAAATATTCAATCTATAATGTATATCTTGTCAAGCATTTTTCAAGATCTCTAAATAAACTTTCTTATCAATTTAAAACAATATTAACATGGAAGTTAGTACTGATAGACGTGTTTTTTATTCACGAGGAACACAATACACACACATACATGTACAAGTTTTATTGTACTATACAACTTATTCATCTATTGAAAATATTTTATCTCCCTATGATTGAGATATAAAATTAAAGGCATAAGTCAGCTATATAAGTTACAAGTTCATCACCTAAAATTAATGGCATAACTCAAAGAATCTTAATGTGCCCCTTCAAGACTAGTTAAAAGAAGTGAGACAAATTTGACTTTGAGATATTGAAACTAAAAACAAGGTAATGACTTTGTAAGTGTTTTGGCTAGTTGATCAATAGAGGAGACATGGGCTACATGAAGAGCACCATATTGAACTTTATCTCGAATGAAGAGAAAGTCAATATCAACATGTTTCATTCTTAGGTGGAAGACAAAATTTGAACATAGATGTATAGTGGCTATATTTCACAATAGATGAAAAGTTTACGAGAAAGAGTGATACTAATATTAGACAAGATATATCACACCTAAATTAAAATCAGTAGTGATGATAGCAATAGAGTGATATTCAACCTATTTGGAATAGTGAGAAATAATGTTTTGTTTCTTTGAACTCTATAAGGTAAGATTGTGTCCAAGATAAACAATGTATGCACTTGTTAAGAAAAAATCGTCTTTGCTTCTAGCCTAATATGCATAGGAATAAGCATGAAGAGACAATGGAGAAGGCAAGCAAGAATATCTACATCTAGTACCACATAAATAATATAGAAGATGTTAAACTATTTTCCAATGCTTAGTTATTAGTTGATCTATAAACTAAGATAATTTGTTCATCGTATAAAAGACATTTGGATGGCTAGGTGACAAGTTTTATAGACAATAAGATTGAAATAATTGGTAGGATCAAGAAATGGTATGTTGAAGTGTAAATTGAGAGATGTAATAATAGGCAATAGAGTAGTAATAGGTTTTTCATCCAATATATGAGCTTAACTTGGAAGATCAATAATGTAACATCACTACAAATATAAAATACCATATTAGTGAAGAATAAATTTAATTTCAAGAACATACAAGAGATGCCTAAGATCCTTAATGGAGCATCATGTATAGAATCAAACAATAAACATACTAACTACTATTGGACTATCACTTGTGAGAACAATGTTATCAACATAAATAAAGAGATAGAGAATCTAAGTACCAATATTAAGAACAAAAAAGGAAGTATTGGCATGAGAATTATTGAATCCAAAATTAATAAAGTATTGGCATAGCTTATAGTACCAAGCTTTTGATACTTGCTTAAGGCTATAAATGACTAAGAAGATTATAAATATATTTATGATAATTATAATTAATGATGATCGAAGGTTGTTCCATATAAACATCTTTTGAAAATTGTCTTTATAGGCATGCATTATTGATATTGAGCTATCAAAAAGACCTACCATTGTTAACAGCAATGCCTAAAACAAGTTTGAAAATTGTTGGTTTTACCACCGGGCTAAATTTATCGTAATAGTCTAAATTATTTCTTTGATGAAAACCTTCGACAACTAAGTGAGCTTTAAATTTGCCAATATAATCATCAAATTTTCTTTTGATATGAAAAATTCATTTGCAACCAATATCATTAGAGGTTGTATTTGGTGGTACGAGCTCTCATATACCATTAAGAACTAAGGCATTGTACATCTCTGAGATCGATTGTCACCAATTAGGGTTTTAAAAGCTTGGGCCAGAGTTATGGATTCAACATTTAAGGTAGGATGGATATGAGTATAGAGGTTAAGTTTTTGTAGTGGTTTGCTAATATTATTTTAATAACTGTGATTATGTGATGTTAATTTGAAGTAGGGGAGCTTAGTCTATATTAGGTTAGTATGAGGGTTAAAGTGGGTTAGAAATGGTTGTAATAGAGTTTTTGGATGGATGAGAAGTGTTTGTGAGTGAAGCAGATAAATTATCAATGCATTTATGATAATTCTTAAGAGTATACTTCATATAAAGTGTATAAAGGTGATTAAAAAGGATAGGAAAAAAGAATAATGTGAATCAACATAACCCAAAAGTCAAGAGTGGACGATTAAAGGCTTGGCAAATGAGAATGTAGTGATTTATAACGAAAATTTGATTTGAAAAATTAAACATGACGAGAAATATAGGTTTTATTGGTACATAGATAAGCACATTAAGATAATGAATATCTAAGGGAGATACGTAGTTTAGATAGAGAATCAAGTTTATGAGAGGTGTATGGTCAAAGCGAAGGGTAGCATAAACCAAAAAAAAAAGATTTGGAATAATTAGGAGTTGTACTAAAAATTAGTTCATATGAGATAGAAAGATTGAGGGTAGAAGTAGTTATATGATTAATTAAATAAACAACAGCAGCAAATGCATGTGACCAAAAGATTAAGGGAAGAGAGAAATGGAAAAGTAAGGCAAGACCAATTTTGACTATGTGATAATGTCGTCTTTGTTAGTATCCATTAAGTTCAGCTGAGTGTAACAAAGTGGTGAAATGAGAAATTCCATTGGTTATTAAGTCATCTAAAGAGCCAAATTTTCACCCCTATTATCTGAATAAAATATAATAATTTGGTATTGAAAATGGTTTCTTATAAGTACTTTGAAGTGAATAAAGATTTTTTAACCTTATATTTGTTCTTTAGATGGTAAAGCCAAATGTGTTCAATAAAATGATCCATAAAAATGACATAGTATTTGCAACTATCATATGAAATGACTAGTGAAGTCCACACATCTAAAAAGATGATTTGAAGAGGGTGAGAAGAAATAAGATCAGATGTAGAGAATGAAACCTCGTGACTTTTATTACAACCATATGCATTACATATGAAATCTTTTGACATGGGAAAGTCACAACTAAATCATAGATAGAAATCATATGTTTTAAAATAGGAAAGGCCAGATTTCCTAGAATGTGATGCCAACTAGAGGTGGTGGCTTTAACACTAGAAAAGGCAAAAATTGGCCATTGATCCACTCCATCCTTCATGGTTCCTACAAAAGATTTTTCAATGGGCAAAGATCTTTCACCTAAAACGAAGTCAGTAACAATTCAATTGATACACCATTAGTGAGGCATAATTAAGAAATTGAAATTAGGTTTATTTTCATATTTGTTACACAAAGCACATAATTTAATGTAAATATAGTTGTAAGAGTGGGAACAGAGGGGAATCGACATGTGTAATGAAAAAACTTATGCCAACTAAACCGATATAGGATATGGTGAGAGCACCACTATTAAGTAGCCACTTTTGGTTATTAGTTGCAACATTGTTAATAAAATGAGCTTGAGGGTATTAATGTGTTGTTAGGATTCTTAGTGGTGACATATATCATATATTTGATAATTTAATTGGCACCAATTAAAATAATGAACAATTATTAGATATATGTCCTTATATGCCATAAAGTTGGCAGTGACCTAAGTATAGACATCATAGACAAATTTCATGAGGTTATTTATAGTTTAAGTTGTTAGGTTTTGAAGAGCTATAAGTATAATTGTTTAACTAATAAGTAATTTTCTAAATTTTAAATTAAAACCTCTTATCTTGTAAGTATATAGACCAGAAATCACAATATAGATAGGTATTGTCCCACAGGGAATGGTTAGTCACCGAAATGATCCAAATTTTGTTTTGTTTATAAAACTCAAATAATTAGATTGGAAAGATCCAAAATATAAAAATTAAGAGTCATATATACACACTTTAGGGTTATCACAAAATTAATAACACAAATTTAGAAAATGGTGAATCAAAGTATCAATTTAACAACTTAGGATTGTCATTACCTAACTATATATTATCTCACTTTAGCAATGTTCATTATGTTTAGTCCAAAACCTCCTAATGTCTTGGTTCTTTCAATCTCATTACTTTACCAAATAAGCCATGTTTAGTGATATAAATGAATTACGTAAGCTCTTACTTCCCATTTTTATTTAAACATTTAAAGGATATGAACAGATTTTTGGACAACCATTTTTTCATTCAAGATCTCTCTCCAAATGACAAGGTAACTTGATATATCGAGTGTTTTTGGTGTAAACCCACTCTCATAGCACTTACTAACATATTTATTAACTCCATATCTCTATTTAAGTTAAGTATGGACAGTTATATACCATAAACATCAAACAACATGCAACACATCCATAACATTGAATAAAGTGAGGTACTACATAGTTTAGCCAATAATAATAAATACCTAGAAATCCATCAAAATCTCATCCAACATGTTCATAACATATCCATACATCCTTCTCAATCAACAAAATACAACAAAGAAGCAAAAAAAGGGAAGAAGTAAGGCTTATATGTTGAAGAGCAAAGCTGGAATGGTGACAGCTTTGTGTCTCCTTGAAATCCTTTGATTCCACCTTGATTTCTCTTAGTTTTTCTCTAAAAATGTGTTATTCTCTCTCCATTGGATGTCTTGCACGACCTCCCCCATTCTAGGGTTTAAAATTGAGTTTTTATACCCCATTTAATGCTTAAAACAATGTAGGAAGAAGGAAGTTACCAGTTGGAATTTTCAAGAAAACTCTGTTTTCTATCTTGACTTCAATCCGTGATATCTTGTTGATTTCTTATCCAAATTGGGCTGTTATTTCACCCATTTGAAACCAAATTTCTCCTCTTGTTTGTATCAAAAACGAAAAACATCCAATAAGAATTGTATCTTGTGAAAGATTAGCATTAGTGATGGGTCATCGTAGGAAAATTCCAACTTTCCTTTAGGTCGCATGACTTGCTTTCTCTTTGGTTCTTCTATCCTTCCATCCCTCAAAACCTTCAAGCCTATTGATTAACAACAAAATTAATCACTTAATCATACCTAAAATACATGCAATTCATACCAACATAATGTAAGAAAAACGTGCAATATTGCCATGCAAAATTCATGCAAAACCTAATTTTAAAGACCTAATTCACACACATTCATGCATATTCACATACATTCATACATAATCATGCAATTATATAAAACTAAGACAAAACATAAGCTAAACAAGTTAATAACAATCAATTTATCATAACTAACTAACAAATTATCCTAAGAAAAGTATGCACAAATGTCACCTATCATTAACCAACTACTACTAAACATTATGGGATGAGTGCTTATATAGTTATGAGAGGAAGAAAGCCAATTATTGGTAGAAGAACGTGGGTGTCAATGTGAGTTTGTTCGACTAGTTGAGTTGGCAATATTTAAAAAGTGAGTTAATTCTGTATGTTTCACTTATAAAGAAAATTTAAATATTAAAGGCTTTTCATAAAGTTCATCAAGTAATAAGAGATTTTCATAAGCTTAAATATCATGAATCAATTCTTTTTAGTCATCACCTAATTTTTCCAAAGTTTTCTCTATCAAAGATTCTTAATCTATTGGTGTACCTAAAATAGCACGTTCATTTATACGAGCCTTAACAAATTGTAAAAAACAACAATATTCATAATGCCTTTATTAGTTTTTAAAGAGGTTTTTAACTTACTTGATATGGATAGCGATGGTATGGTATATGTAACATCCTGTCCCCATATTAAAGGTTATGACCCGAAATTTCAACACATGCGAGCTCAAAGAGAAATTAAGACAATTACTCATGCGTCATATTAGCATATATGCACATAAATATGGAATGTTTTCACATAAAAAGTAGTACATGCATTCATTGACAATTTCTAGGTATAAATGGTATTAAATGTGATGTTATTGAAAATGAGGAGTAGAAATAGTGATCTTGGTATGAGTTGTGATAAGGAAAGATTTAGAAACAAGATTGTTAGTGATCTGGAAAAATATTCACTGAA